>SJYA01009007.1:0-15593 GCA_006410615.1 Neotragus moschatus
GATGCTGGGAAAGATTGAAGGCAGGAGGAGAAGGGGATAACAGAGGATGAGATGGTTGGATGGCATCATTGATTCAATAGACATGAGTTTGAGCAAACTCTGGGTATTGGTGATGGACAGGGATGCCTGGTGTGCTGGTCCATGGGGTTGCAAAGAGTTGGACATGACTGAGTGATTGAACAGGACTAAACTGGGCTCCCTTCCATTTCCAGGAGAAGGAGGACTCCTAACTGTGGCTTTTGGTACCTGTTTTATCTCCACTTCATCTTTACTAGGGAGTCAGCATATTGGTAATAATATGGTGTTTTGCTTTATTAGACTCAATTCTTTGTGTGTATACTTTTCCTTTAGAATCCTGGAGAGGAGAAGGGTCTTTGGTACCCTGGATCTAGCTGGTAATAATTGGAGCAGAGGAAATGCCTTGAAAAATTTTGAAGGCACTGTCTCTTTCTTTGTTAAACACAGGATATTTGTTCCAGTGTGAAAGTGAAAGTGAAGTTGCTCAGTCGTGTCCGACTCTTTGCGACCCCGTGGACTGTAGCCCACCAAGCTCCTCTGTCCATGGGATTCTCCAGGCAAGAATACTGGAATTTCCTTCTCCAGGGGAATGTTTCCGACCCAAGGATTAAACCCAGGTCTCCCGCATTGCAGGCAGACGCTTTAACCTCTGAGCCACCAGGGAAGCCCCTTTGCTCCAGTGTAATCACTCTTAAATCACTGTTGAGGATCAGCCACATTGGTAATGCCAGGGAACTGTTAGGAGTGCAAATTCTCAGGTCTACTCACTCCGTAACTTTGTATGTTAGCAAGTCTTCCAGGTGACTCTGATGCAAGCTAATGCTTCAAAAAAATATGGGAAAATCAGATTCCAATATTTTTAAAAAATATTAATAGATTTTTTTTCAAAAGATGACACTCTTGTCAACCAATGGATTGTCCATATTCTATCACTTCTCCAATTTTCAGAAAAAGATTTAGTCACTAGATAATAACATGTTACACAGTAGAATTCCAGCTAATTAGAGTTGAGACAGTCTTTTCTCTTCTAAGGTAAAGGAAGCAGGAAGGCAGAGGAATAAAGCAATCACATATGATCCTAAACTTTTCTCTCCAGGTTCAGGAAACAAGAGGTATATTAGATAGCCAAGTTCTGGTCACTTCTTGCATTGTGGTCTGGGGAGTGCCCTCTGGAAAAAATCCTTTCAAACATGGATGTCACTCTATGTGGTCCTTGTTTCAAGGATGGAGATACTTTCCATTTCTATCTGCTTTGGTGGCTCCCCAGTACTTTCTAGTATTTGTTGTTTGTAGTTTATTCCAAAGTTTATCTGTAGGGTATTTAACATGTTACAAGACTCTGTTCCTTTTTGGAACCAGACTCAGACACTGAGGTTCTATTTTCTTGTCCTTTCCTTGGTTCATGTGTAGAATGACCAAGAATTTAGGACCATAGGAAAGTTTGGTTGGCAATCGTCAAAAGAATTCATCATCTGTTGAATGAAATCTCTCTAGAGTGAGAAGTGTAAGGCAAATTCATCCCAGCTCATGTGGCAGGTGCTGCTAGACATCAGCTCACTAGCATTTGTCCCCTCCTCATTACTAACAAAACTACCATTTTGTTTATCACAGCAATGGACCCATGTGAAATTCTGAATTGTACTGTGTTTCTTGTAGCTGGGGTAAACATATGACCAAGAGGTGGTAGAAGAGGTCCTGTGGATTGGCTTTGCTTTTGCAATAGAAGTGCCATCCTGTCTTCCTTCTTATGTCTGTTCTTTCTGCCTGCAATTCTGACATGAGGCTGAAGCAGCCATCCTGCCACTCTGAGGACAAAATTTACCAGAAACGGGTAGAAAGAAAAAATCAACTTCTTTGGATAGTTACATCAGCTCTGGAGTACCAGCCGTAAACTCTGTATCAAAATTGAACCCTTTGTTAAGCTACTTTAGTGAAGTTGTGTATCCTTCAACCACATGAAATATCACCCTCTAGCTGATATTCCAGGGCTGAATGAGAGCCACTGCCTGACCAGCCACAGAAAACGTAGACCATCTGGAGCTGTGGTCAAATCAGTTGAGGAGCCCCTGAAAGGGTGCTGCCTGGATCAGAAATCAACTCACTCGGTGCCTTTACACCAGCCTGACTTTCTTGTTGGGGACCAGCAGGCATTCAGAGGCTTGAGAGACATGAGACTTTACCCAGCAAGTAGAAGAGACAGAGACTGAGGCTGGAGACCCCATATGTACGTGTATGTGTGGCTGCTCATTTATGTCTGATCTTTGTGACTCTATGGACTGTAGCCTTCCATTCATGGAATTTTTTAGGCAAGAATACTGAAGTGGGTTTCCATTTCCTTCTTCAGGGGATCTTCCCAACCCAGGGATCGAATTTGTGTCTCCTGCAATGACAGGCAGACTCTTTACCACCGGCACCACCTGGGAAGCCTGGAGAACGCCATTTTTTTCCACAAACCAGTGTCATTTAAGGCATCCAAAGTCCATGGGAGGAAATAAATACAATGGTTGCAGAAAGTGTCTGTGTCACCTACATGCAGACTGAACACTATCTAAAGGGGCTCTTTCTTTTTTTCCCTCTAAGTCTTTACTGAATTTGTTACAGTATTGTTTTTCATTTATGTTTTGTTTTTTTTGGCTGCAAGGCATGTAGGATCTTTAGCTCCCTGGCCAGGGATCAAACCGGCACCACCTGCATTGGAAGGCAAAGTCTTAACCACTGGACCACCAGGGAAGTCCCTAATGGAGCTCTTTAACACATCAGACTGGAAAGGTTTTTTCACAAGAGCAGAAAAATTTATTCTGTGTTTTCTCGGAAAAATGGATAAGACCAAGGAAAGATTATGAAATTTTAGACAACGTAAACATATACCTTTTCTCTCTATTCCCTAAACGTAATACATGTTTAATTTTGGCACAGAGGCCATTTCCAGTGGATTTGAAATTGTTCCACAGGGAGTGACTGACTTATAGTCTCAGAGGACTCATTTCCATACACTTGTTCAAAACTTTAGATCTGTAAATGTAACTATTACCTCAAGAAGAAATAAATATAAACAACATTTTCTTATCTCATTATCTTTTCTCACAAATCCTGTATCAACAATACAAAGCTTAAGAAAGTTCAGTTCAGTTCAGTTCTCAGTTCTGTCCAACTCTTTGCCCTGTCCATCACCAACTTCTGAAATTTTCTCAAACTCATGTTTCATCGAGTCATTGATGCCATCCAACCATCTCATCCTCTGTCATCCTCTTCTCCTCCTGCCTTCAATCTTTCCCACCATCAGGGTCTTTTCAAATGAGGCAATTCTTTGCACCAGGTGGCCAAAGTATTGGAGTGTCAGCTGTAGCACCAGCCCTTCCCATGGATATTCAGGACTGATTTCCTTTAGGATTAACTGGTTTGATCTCCTTGTAATCTAAGGGGCTCTCAAGAGTCTTCTCCAACACCACAGTTCAAAACCATCAATTCTTCCGCACTCAGCTTTCTTTATAGTCCAAATCTCACATCCATACATGACTACTGGAAAAACCATAGCTTTGACTAGACAGACCTTTGTTGGCAAGGTAATGTCTCTGCTTTTTAATGCGCTGTCTAGGTTGGTCATAACCTTTCTTCCAAGGACCATGCATCTCTTAATTTCATGGCTGTAGTCACCATCTGCAGTGATTTTGAAGCCCCCAAATATAATGTCTGTCACTGTTCCCCCACCTATTTGCCATGAAGTGATGGGACTGGTTACCATGATCTTAGTTTTTAGAAGGTTAAGTTTTAAGCCAACTTTTTCACTCTCCTCTTTCACTTTTCATCAAGAGGCTCTTTAGTTCTTCTTCATTTTCTGATCATAATGACATAAAACCAGAAATTACTTCTGGGAACATGTGCTTCCATCTGGAAACTGAAACAGCACATCGTATTAAACAACTCTTATTTTAAAAAAAATACAAACTGAATCTTTAGAATCTCTTAAAGATCATAATAATGAAAACACTAAATATCAGAAGCTGTAGGCTTCATTGAAAGAAGTGATCGAAGAAAAATGCATTTCACCAAAAACTTTTTCAATAAAAGTGAAAGAAAGTAGCTCAGCTGGTAAAGAATCTGCCTGCAATGTTGGGAGACCTGGGTTCAATCCCTGGGTTAGGAAGATGCCCTGGAGAAGGGAAAGGCTACCCACTTCAGTATTCTGGCCTGGAGAATTTCATGAGCTATACAGTCCATGGCGTTGCAAAGGGTTGGATATGAGTGAGCTACTTTCACTTTCACTATCAAAAGAAAGAAAATAAATTCTCACTTTAAAACAAGAACTGGAAAAAGTGAAGTAAGGTAAATTAAAAGCAAGTACAAGTACAAAAGATGAAACTGTTGCTGCTGCTGCTGCTAAGTTGCTTCAGTCATGTCCGGCTTTGTGCGACCCCAGAGACGGCAGTCCACCAGACTTCTCCATCCCCAGGATTCTCCAGGCAAGAACACTGGACTGGGCTGCCATGTCCTTCTCCAATGCATGAAAGTGAAAAGTGAAAGTGAAGTCCCTCAGTCAAGTCCAACTCCTAGCGACCTCATGGACTGCAGCCTACCAGGCTCCTCCATCTATGGGATTTCCAGACAAGAGTACTGGAGTGGGTTGTCATTGCCTTCTCTGAAAGACAAAACTATATATTAGCAAATAGGTGCCAACAGCACCATTAAGAATGTGATACTTCATAACCAAGAGGGATAGAAAACAAAGAGGTTGGTTGAGTATTGGGAAATCTATTAACGTCATTCACTCAATTATTTTCATGGATGATTTTTTATGTCTTTAATAAAATTCATAGCCATTCATGATAAAACCCCCAAGAAAATAGTGATTGGGGGATACTTGCTTAATATGATTACACACCACACACACACACACACAAATACTTGTAATACCCTGCTGCAGTTCAGCTGCTATCTTACTTGCCTAATTGGGAAACACTTAGGGTGGGTGTGATCCCTGGATTGGGAAGATCCTTTGGAGCAGGAAATGACAACCTACCCAAGTGTGCTTGCCTGGAAAATTCCATGGACAGAGGAGCCTGGTGGGCTGCAGTTCATAGGGTTTCAAAGAGTCAGACTCAATTGAGTAGATATGCATGCAAGTACAAATGAAGGCATTTCCAAGAAGAAAGCAAATGTTCCCATCCATTATTATTCAATGCTATAATGGAGGCTTTAGCAAACAAAGAGCATCAATTATGGGCATAAGAATACATGGAGGCATGCATGGCCCTTTGAGGCTCCTGGGCTCAAGACCTTTTTGTCCCCTCTTTCTCTGATCAGAGGAAACAGCCTTCACTCAGCCTCCATGACCTTCCCGGAGCTCCAGTGGGGAGATTCAAGTGGTTGTTAATTAGGGAAGGAAGGAATTGGGAAACCAGAGAAACAGTCAAGAGGAACATTGGGGTAAGGTTTTGCTTCCCCATCAAAAAATACACACAATAAGCCTTTGCACTTGTTTACAGATACTAAAACCTCTCCTGGTGGCAGAAGTTAATGATCAACCATGATGTGCTCCCCACAGTGTGTAGACCCTAGACCGGTTGGACCTGAAGGTAGGTGATGCTGACCCCTGCTTCCATCACCACCAGCCCATCAGAAGATTGTCCAAGAGCTGATCACGCCCTCTCTGGACAATAAAACTTCTCACTGTCTTCCCCAAGTGGGGATAGAGGGCTTTGAGGGCATGAGACAACTGTGTCCCCTTTTGCCTGGCAAAGCAATGAAACTCTCCTTTTCTACCCAAAACTCTGTCTCCAAGATTTGACTCAGCACTGGTGTACAGAGAAGCTGAGCCTTCTCTGGCAACCCAAGGACAACAGAGCAGATAAAACCAAGGTGAGTCTTGGAATGCAGGAACAGAAAACTAGACCCTTATCATCCTTCCCTCCCTCGTGTTGTAGCTATTAATGGATTTCAGGTCCTCCTAAGTATACCCTGTCTCTCCTTCTACTTCATAGGGAGAAGGCTTTTGCCTTACTCTTCCCTCCCACCCAGTATACCTGACTCATCCAGTCAGCAAATAACCTGCAAGACCCCTATCCCGCTCCTTGCACTCTGGGTATAAAAGCAGACTAAGGACCCCTGTTTAACATCAGTTCTCCCTCGAGCTGGCCCGCAGTTCTAACAGCATCTCCCACTCTAATAAAAACTTTATTTCCTTCTCATTCTGTCTCATGTCTGAAAATTATTTTCCACCCTGTGCCAGACCATGGCACCTTCTGCATCATAACTGAAGGAGAAATGAGAAGCTGGGATACCTCCGTCATGTAGGACACTACTCAACAATAAAAGAAAACAAGCTCTTGGCACATACAACTTGAACAATTCCCCAAATCATTATGCTAAGTGAATGAAGTCAGTCTCAAAAGGGACTTTGTTTCCTTTATCTCTAGATTCTCAGTGTCTAGTATAAAACCTACCAGCCAGTGCAAACAACCAATCAACGTCAATAAAAAGATGAACAGGCACTAACTTCCAAAACTCTTGAGAGAAGGAAATACATTTCATTCTTCTATTGTACTAATCACAGTACATATTATTAATTTGTCTGCCTTCTACCCAGGGAGGCAATGGGCAAACTGCTGTCAATATATATCACACGGGCTCCTCTTCCCCATGATGATCAAGAGCACAACCAGTTTTCTTAGAATAAATTTAAGAATTGGAATTTGAGGATTTGGGAGGCAATTCTTCTTAGGTTACTAGATCAGCTTTGCAAAATTTCCTAATTGTCTTTTCTCGGGCAGGTTATTTAAGCTTTCTATATGTTGCTATTCCCCTCTATCAGTTCAGTTCAGTTCAGTTCAGTTGATCAGTCATGTCTGACTCTTTGCGACCCCATGAATCGCAGCACGCCAGGCCTCCCTATCCATCACCATCTCCTGGAGTTTGCTCAGACTCATGTCCATCATATCCGTGATGCCATCCAGCCATCTCATCCTCGGTCATCCCCTTCCCCTTCTGCCCTCAATCCCTCCCAGCATCAGAGTCTTTTCCAATGAGTCAAATCTTTGCATGAGGTGGCCAAAGTACTGGAGTTTCAGCTTTAACATCATTCCTTCCAAAGAAATCCCAGAGCTGATGTCCTTCAGAATGGGCTGGTTGGATCTCCTTGCAGTCCAAGGGACTCTCAAGAGTCTTGTCCAACACTGCAGTTCAAAAGCATCAATTCTTCGGCGCTCAGCCTTCTTCACAGTCCAACTCTCACATCCATACATGACCACAGGAAAAACCATAGCCTTGACTAGACGGACCTCAGTCTGCAAACTAATGTCTCTGCTTTTGAATATACTACCTAGGTTGGTCATAGCTTTTCTTCCAAGGAGTAAGCGTCTTTTAATTTCATGGCTGCAATCACCATCTGCATTCCCCTCTATAATAGAAGGTAAATGATCATAAAAAAATACCAGAAAGTTAGGAGAATTAGAAAAGATACTTAAAGTACTCAGGATAGTGTTGGGCACAAAGCAAGCAGCTGGAAGTTGTTAGCTGTGATGATCACCAGTTCATTTTACAGAGAAGAGAGCAGAAATCCAGATGTGGTTAAGGACTCACCAGAGGCTATAGTAAGAGAGGCAGAACCAACCGTGCTTGTGCAAGTCACGACTGCTTTAAGCCTCTGTCACTTGAACTGCAAAATGAGGGGTTTGGACAACATCTTCTCCAGAGAGCTTCCCGTTTTACAGTTTTCATTCCACTAACTGGCAGCCTGGGACTTAAAGAACTAATTTACCCGCCTGAATGGCCTAGTGGTTTCCCCTACTTTCTTCAATTTAAGCATGAATTTGGCAACAAGGAGTTCATGATATGAGCCAGTCAGCTCCCAGTCATGTTTTTGCTGACTGTATAAAACTTTGCCATCTTTCACTGCAAAGAATATAATCAATCTGATTTCAGTATTGACCATATGGTGATGTCCATGTGTAGAGTCTTCTCTTCTGTTGTTGGAAGAGGGTTTTTGCTATGACCAGTGTGTACTCTTGGAAAAACACTGTTAGCCTTTGACCCACTTCATTTTGTACTCCAAGGCCAAATTTGCTGTTACTTTGGGTATCTTTTGACTTCCTACTTTTGCATTCCAGTCCCCTATAATGAAAATGACATCTTTTGGAGGTGTTAATTCTAGAAGGACTTGTAGGTCTTCATAGAACCATTCAACTTCAGCTTCCTCAGGGTTACTGGTTGGGGCATAGATTTGGATTACTGTGGTATTGAATGGTTTGCTAAGGAAACAAACAAAGATCATTCTGTCATTTTTGATGGCATCCAAATTCTGCATTTTGAACTCTTTTTTTTTTGACTATGATGGCTATTCCACTTCATTTAAGGAATTCTTGTCCACAGTAGTAGATACAATGGTCACATAAGTTAAATTCACCCATTCCAGGCCATTTTAGTCCACTGATTCATAAAATGTAGATGTACACCGTTGCGATCTCCTGTTAGCACACTTCTAATTTTCCTTGATTCACGGATCTAACATTCCACGTTCCCATGCAATATTGCTCTTTACAGCATCGGACATTAATTCCATCACCAGTCACATCCACAATTAGGTGTTTTTGCTTTGGAGGTGATGGGATTCCAGTTGAGCTATTTCAAATCCTCAAAGATGATGCTTTGAAAATGCTGCAGTCAATATGCCAATAAATTTTGAAAACTTACCAGTGGCCATGATACTAAAGCTGAAACTCCAGTACTTTGGCCATCTCATGCAAAGAGTTGACTCATTGGAAAAAACTCTGACGCTGGGAGGGATTGGGGGCAGCGTCAGAAGGGGATGACAGAGGCTGAGATGGCTGGATGGCATCACTGACTCGATGGGCGTGAGTCTGAGTGAACTCCGGGAGTTGGTGATGGACAGGGAGGTCTGGCGTGCTGCAATTCATGGGGTCACAAAGAGTCAGACACGACTGAGCCACTGAACTGAACTGAACCAGTGGCCACAGGACTGGAAAAGATCAATTTTCATCCCAATCTCAAAGAGAAGCAATGCCAAAGGATATTCAAACTACTGAAGAATTGCACTCATCTCACACACTAGTAAAGTAATGCTCAAAATCCTCCAAGTGAGGCTTCAACGGTATGTGAACTGTGATTTTCCAGATGTTCAAGTGGGTTTTAGAAAAGGCAGAAGAACCAGAGATCAAATTGCCAACATCCATCGGGTCATAAAAAGCAAGAGTGTTCCAGAAAAACATCTACTACTACCCTTTTGACTACACCAAAGCCTTTGATTTGTGTGGATCACAACAAGCTGTGGAAAATTCTTCAAGAAATGGGAATACAAGACCACCTAACCTGCCTCTTGAAATCTGTATGCAGGTCAGGAAGCAACCTTTAGAACTGGACATGGAAAAATAGATTGGTTCCAAATAGGAAAAGGAGTACCTCAAGGCTGTATATTGTCACCCTGCTTATTTAACTTCTATTCTGAGTACATCATTAGAAATACTGGGCTGGATGAAGCACAAGCTGGAATCAAGATGGCTAGGAGAAATATCAATAACCTCAGATATGCAGATGACACCACTCTTATGGCCCAAACTGAAGAACTAAAAAGCCTCTTGATGAAAGTGAGACAGGAAAGTGAAAACATTTGCCTCAACTTAACATTCAGAAAACTAAGATCATGGCATCCAGTTCCATCACTTCATGGCAAATAGATGGGGAAACAATGGAAATACTGACAGACTTTATTTTTCTGCTCCAAAATCACTGCAGATGGTGACTGTAGCCATGAAATTAAGTGATGTTTGCTCCCTGGAAAAAAGCTATGACCAACCTGGACAGCATATTAAAAAGCAGAGACATACTGGGCCAACAAAGGACCATCTAGTCAAAGCTGTTGTTTTTCCAGTAGTCATGTATGGATGTGAGAGTTGGACTGTAAAGAAAGCTGAGCATTGAACAATTGATGCTTTTGAACTGTGGTGTTGGAGAAGACTCTTGAGAGTCTCTTAGACTGCAAGGAGATCCAATGAGTCCATCCTAAAGGAAATCAGTTGTGAATATTCATTGGAAGGCCTGATGCTGAAGCTGAAACTCCAATACTTTGGCCACCTGATGCAAAGAACTATCTCATTGGAAAAAACCCTGTTGCAGGGAAATGTTGAAGGCAGGAGGAGAAGGGGATGACAGAAGATGAGATGATTGGATGGCATCACTGACTCTGTGGGCATGGGTCTGAGCAAACTTCGGAGGTTAGTGATGGACAGAGAAGCCTGACATGCTGCAGGCCATGAGATCACAAAGAACTGGAGATGACTGAGCAACTGAACTGAACTGACTAGGTTGAATGCATTTTTAATAGGCTGGAAATGACTTACTACACAGCATCAATAAATTGGTAAAAAAAAAAAAAACAGACACTAGAGAGGGAGACTCTTATGCAGCATTAACAATATACATATTATATATACATATACATATACATTTATATAGTGTGTGTGTTTGTGTATATTGGAGAGGGCCATGGCCACCCACTCAACTATTCTTGCCTGGAGAATCCTCATGGACAGAGGAGCCTGGTGGGCTACAGTCTATGGGGTCCCAAAGAGTCGGACATGATTGAGCGGCTAAGCATGTGTGTGTGTGTGTGTGTGTGTGTGTGTGTGTGTGTATTTAGTTGTTCAGTCACTCAGTCATGTCTGATTCTTTGCCACCCCATGGACTGCAGCATGCCAGGCTTCCCTGTCCTTCACCTTCTCCTGCAGCTTGCTCAAACTCATGTCCATTGAGTTAGTAATGCCATCCAACCATCTAATCCTTTGTTGTTCCTTTCTCCTCCTGCCTTCAATCTTTCCCAACATCAGGGTCTTTTCTAATGAGTCAGTTCTTCACAACAGTGGCCAAAGTATTGGACCTTCAGCTTCAGCATCAGTCTTTCCAAAGAATATTCAGGCTCTTTTCCTTTAGCTTCGACTGATGTGATCTCTGTGTAGCCCAAGGGTCTCTCAAGAGCCTTCTCCAACACTACAGTTCAAAAGCATCAATTCTTCAGCAATCAGCTTTCTTTATAGTTCACCTCTCACATCCATACATGACTACTGGAAAACCCATAACTTTCACTATACAGACCTTTGTTGGCAAAGTGATATCTTTGCTGTTTAATACACTGTCTAGATTTGTCATACCTTTGCTTCCATGGAGCAAGCATCTTCTAATTTCATGGCTGCAGTCATCATCCTCAGTAATTTTGGAGCCCAAGAAAAGAAAATCAGTCACTGTTTCTACTTTTTCCCATTCTACTTGAGATGAAGTGATGGAACCAGATGCTATGATCTTTGTATTTTGAATGTTGAGTTGTAAGCCAGCTTTTTCACTCTCCTCTTTTACCCTCATCAAGAGGCTCTTTAGTTTCTCTTCAATTTCTGGCAAAAGGATGGCATCATCTGTGTATCTGAGGTGATTGATATTTTCCTGGCCATCTGGATTCCAGCTTGTGCTTCATCCAGCCTGGCATTTCTCATGATGTTCTCTGCATATAAAGTAAGTAAACAGGGTGACAATATACAGCCTTGTCGTACTCATTTCCCAATTTTGAACGAGTCTGTTGTTCCATGCAGGGTTCTAAGTGCTGCTTCTTGACCCACAAACAGATTTCTCAGGAGACAGGTGAGGACGTCTCGTATTCCCATCTCTTGAAGATTACAGTTGTGATCCATATGGTAAAAGGCTTTAGCATAGTCAATGAAGCAGAATTAGATGTTTTTCTTGAATTCCCTTGCTTTCTATATGATCCAATGGATGTTGGCAATTTGTTATCTGGTTCCCCTGCTTTTAGTAAACCCAGCATGGAAAATTGTAAATAATATTTTATATATGTCTATATGTATATATATCATGCATGTCTTTTCTTTAAAGTCACATTCTTTAAGTATTGGGGAAGGGAGCCAAGTCCTTGGTAATTAGTAAAGCTAGTTGAGGAGATTGAATTTCAGCTGAACTCTTTAAAATCCTGAAAGATGATGCTGTCAACGTGCTGCACTCAGTGTGCAAGCAAATCTGGAAAACTCAGCAATCACCACAGGATTGGGAAAAGTCAGTTTTCATTCCAATTCCAAAGAAAGCCAGTGCCAAAGTATGGCAAATAATTACATTGAATACATTTCACTTCATTCTTGGATGTGTCTCAGGGACTTTTAAACTGCACATTCTTATAACAAAACAAGTATTCATGTACCCATGTTTAGGTTATTTTGATGAAATGATTAAAGTAATGAGATGGGAAATAAGTATCAGAGTGATTTTCTTTGTCTCATCTACAGCATTAACCTAGGATGCAAGAATAAGAATAATTGAATGTGTTTATACTGAAAATTACCACTGCAGCTAGCTTGTTTTTTTTTCTCTTAAGCCTGAATTTAATTTTCTTTGAAGGTTATATGTAGTTCTTTGGCTGAATATTTGCTTGTGTTGTAATACAATACAACACAAGTTGTAACACAATAAATACATTACATTATTAATTTATAATTTATTATATTTTATTATATTATATTAAAATAATGCAATATTGTATTTATTGTAATACAATAAAGTTGTAATACAATAGCATGTTAAATTCACACCTAAGAATTTTGACTGAGATGCTGATGATGAAAACCGTAGAGACCAAGTCTCCTACATTCTGCAGAGTGAAACAGAATCTGTCCCCTCAAAGTGATCGCCTCTGCAGGAGTCCTTTGCTTCTTTGCCAGGTGCTTCTCATATCCTTGAGCCTTTGCTAACTTCCCTGGTGGCTCAGATGGTAAAGTGTCTGCCTTACAATGAGGGAGACCTGGCTTCAATCCCTGGGTCAAGAAGATCCTCTGAAGAAGGAAATGACAACCTACTCCAGTACTTTTGCCTGGAAAATCCCATGGGCAGAGGAGTGTGATAGGCTACATGGGGTCGCAAAGAGTTGGAAATGACTGAGCGACTTCACTTCACTTTAACGACTGAACAACAGCAATAGTTTCTTCCCAATAGTATGTTAGTTTCTACTGTACAGCAAAGTCAGTCACCTGTAGATAAACAGCAGCTACATTGAAGGTTCAGTCCTATATGTTTGGGGGAAATCAGGGCAAGGCACATGTCCTCTTTTGGACAGAATGGGTTAGGGCATGGAGATGATGATTTTAAGATGACCAAGGAAGGAGAGTTGGCATAGGTCACATGTGACCTCCAGACCATGTTGGTAGAACATGGGAATGTGCTTGCAGAAAGCCTACAATTACTAGGTGAAGAGGATCCATTGGAAGAGGAGAAAAGGGACAGGAACATCTCTATTTTATCCATAGATTTAAAAGAATTTTTACAGCAGGAAAGCCACAAAGGTCTCAAAAACCTCAGTTACACCAGGTATTGGTGTATATTGGTAATATCTACCAATACATAAGGGATGAATCCAAGGAGAATGTAGACTTTGACTGACAGAGGGGTTGAGAATGTGGCTCAGACCTTCTGGGGGGAAAAGGGGGAGGGGAGATGTCTGGAGGGTGGACCAAGTCTACATCAAAATCATCTTGAACTCTTACAAAAAACCTGAAATTCATCCCTGTGTTCTTAGAAGGAGTAGTGGTGCTTTCCAAGAAAAAAAAAATTCCAATTTGCACAAATATGAGAGAACAGAAAAGTTTTACTAAAATAACAATAAGTAAAAATTCATCTGCATGGGGCAGCTGTTAGTTTCACAGGAAAAGGAGAAAACTGGTTATTCAGCAAACTGGTTGTGGTTGGTCAAAGATTTCCACAAATACATCTGAACACACCAAGCATTATTCTCTTATCTGTTGAATATCTTTTGGGACTTTTGGCATTTCAGGTAGTTGAGTTCTGAAAGATTTATTTGCCAGAGAACTCTTTGTTCATAATGATAAGGAACATTGAACTTTGTTCAATTGATAAGGAACAATTTGAGGCCTTCAGTAAAATTATAAGCGAACAAATTTCCATTCATCTAGAAGACTGTCTATCAGTATCTTCTTCTGTAAGTTTGACTAATGGAAAGAACTGATCTTTCTAATAAACTATAAGGGTAAGATGATCAGCACCGTCTAAAGACAAAATAAGTGAGAAAAGCTGTCGGGGAAGATCACCCACCAATCTAGGAAGAATCTAGAGGGGAAATCTTTTCTAGGGATAAAGAGAGAAAGCTCGGGGCCATCTTCTTTGGTCTCCTGCATTCTCTGTCTTGGTGTCTCTGAGAAAGAATTCACAAATAGGGAGCATCAATACTTTCTGCTTTGGAGTTTCACAAGTTGAGAATTTATCCCTTTCCTATTAAATCAATCAAACATATACCAATTATCAATAGTGAACTTTATGCTCTTTAGCTCTGAGATGCCCAGAGAAAAAAAGAGAATACTCTGAGCTACTTGGGGCAGGACCACCCGAAAATATGCAGGAAATATAGACAGATTTTCATGAAGTTTAATCCTTAAACAGAGAGAAGACAAAAGAAGCAAACTGTAACAAGGTACAGATGATTTCAAGTATCTTATTCTGACTCAAAACATCATCTCTGGCTCTTTGCTGCCTTGAAATCCAGTGAGCCTCCATTTCTGCCAATTGCCTTTGCATTTCCACCTTCCACTCTTGCTGTTTTAGTCCATCCTGCAGCATTCCAATTTCCTCTTGGAACTTCTCTTTTATCTGAGATTTCGCTCTCTCGAGCTCTTCTCTGTAATTTTCTTGTAACACTTGGGTTTCTTTCTGAATCTCCTCCTCAGTCTTCTGATACAGGCTATTCATGTAGTATCTCCCACTGCACTTGTCCACCACATCCTGGACCAGGGCCAGCAGCTGCTCCCTCTGGTTCTCCTGCTCAGCTCCTGTGGCTTTGTTGTTGAAAACACAGTAGCGATCTCTGAACTTGCGAATCAGCTCTTGGATGGCTGTAGGAGCTTGCTTTAAGTAATTATGGAAATCCATGCCATCTAAGTCATCTTTCTGGGTGAATAAGAGAATCATGTGTTCCCTAGCTCTCTCTCCAAACATCGTTAGGATCTTCTCTGTGGCTTTCTGGTCTTCGTGTGTGTAACAGCCCAGTGGGATGACCAGGAGCAGAGTGTGAGGCCNAGGAGCTTGCTTTAAGTAATTATGGAAATCCATGCCATCTAAGTCATCTTTCTGGGTGAATAAGAGAATCATGTGTTCCCTAGCTCTCTCTCCAAACATCGTTAGGATCTTCTCTGTGGCTTTCTGGTCTTCGTGTGTGTAACAGCCCAGTGGGATGACCAGGAGCAGAGTGTGAGGCCCCGGGGAGGTCAGCACCAAGCAGCGGGTAATCTTGAGAGTCTCAGCATCTGAGGCCTCCATGTCAAAGAGGCCAGGTGTGTCCACGATGTCAACTTCTCTACCCTTCCAGGTGCTGCCTCCTTCCTCACAGTGCCTGGTGATGGATACAGCTGAAAAGCTAGATGGAAACACTTTCTCTCTGAGGATGCTGTTTCTTATTTCGCATTTCCTGCCCTAGTCTTACCCACTAAGACAAGTCTCATCTGGGAATCTCCAGGGTTTGCAAGCCCTGCAACATCAGGAAACAGAAGACCCAGTGTTAGAATGAACTT
>SJYA01009008.1:5187-15376 GCA_006410615.1 Neotragus moschatus
ACTTGATGGACATGAGTTTGAGTAAACTTCGGGAATTGGTTGCCAGGAGCTGGCGTGGGAATCCCACCCGTGAAAAGGTCATGCAGCAGAGATTCCCCCTGAGTTTCCCTGAGCATCTACACCCCAAAAATAAGGAAATCAGAATATGCCTGCTGCCAGAAGCCAGTGTGGGAATCCCACATATGACAAGGTCATGTGGCAGACTCGATGGGCAAGGACGATTCGAGTCTCAGTGTTTACCCCTGGTATTTCATGAGCATGTACCCAAAAAAACAAGAATCTGCCTGACATTGTACTTTTCCTATTCTTCTGACACTCTCTGGAAAAAGTTAATTCAAGGCTTTAGTCTTCTGCATTTGAAAGGAGTATTTCAGCTCAATCCCCTCTGATAATGCTCTAACTTAAAATGCTCTCATTTGACTAACAGGTTCCCTGGACCTTTTACAGCTTGTGACTTGCTTACAGCCCCCAACTGCGAGGGGCACAAAGCTTGAAGTATCTTAAAGTTACAGAGCCTTTTTTAAAGAGCTAAAAAACATATTGGTGGCAGGATTTCACTGTTGATTCAATGATTGCTGCCAGACCTGGTTATTCTTCTTCTTTTGGGCACCTGGGAGGATGTTAATCAATGTAAACGGGATATGGAAAAAGATATGTAGTAGTTTTGATGTTCACAACACAAATAAGTCTTCTGGTTAACCACCCTTATCAGAAAAGAGCCATAAAATGTTAATTGGCACTTTTGGCCTGAAGATGATGCAAATCACCTAAGGCTTGTGTATACAACTAGGTATGCAGAGAGAAAAGCCCTGTTTTGATGAGAGTCTAGGCTGCTAACACTACATAATTTTGTATTACCCCTTGATCTCTATGTATAATCAAAAAAGGTATAAAAGGCCTTAAAGGAAAATAGGGGCCGGGGCCAGTCATTGAGAGGACTGGTTTCCCCCGTGTCTCTTTCTCTCTCTCCCTCCCTCTCCTTTTCTGGCTGAATTCCCATCTGGGGCGTGGAGGCTCGCCATGTCTACTTACTTGTCCTGGCTTCTAAGATCCATGCGAAAGGGAGCCCAAGGTGTGGCACCCTTAGATATTCAAGTGGATGTCAGTGGCCCAACGTAGATGGTGCAAACCTCTTGTCTCGAGGTTTTATTGGCTTTCCATGTAAACCAAGTTATTCAGCCTCTTTTCTCCACTTAATTTTCCCACTATACTATTATTTCCTAATCTTATATTTCTGAATAAATAAGTTTTTTCCTCACCTATCCGTCTCCCCTTTGAATCACCCTGGATCCACCGGGAATGGACCCCGGCAATTAGTGATAGACAGGGAGGCCTGGCATGCTGAGATTCATGGCATTGCCAAGAATCGGACACAACTGAGTGACTGAATGAACTGATATTTTGATAATATAAATATAATAGGTAGTTATTACACAGCATGTATTTATTTCTTAGAGCTGTGTTCACTGAATCCTTGCTCCTGCTTCAGAAGAGAGTGTGGATCTTTTACATATGATGTATACTTAAATCTGCTGTGCTATTAACCCAGTGGGGTTTAGCCTTCTTAAACTCTAAACCATAGTTCCAGGGAATATACCTCGCAGTTTGGGTGCAGTCTGGGTGTGTTTCCCACAACTCTGGTTTAGGTACATTATAAATCTGAGGACTCGGATTAACTCATTCAGATGAGTTTCTCTCCTCAAGGCTCAGCCCTGTGCCTGCCCGAGGGAAACACACATCTACGTTTTAGTGAATTGAGTGGTCCAGCTCAGTATTCTGGATGAGGAGGGATTACTGAGAAATGGGCTACCTCTTTTAAGTGTCTTGCTTCTGGGAATGTTTAGATTGCCTTTTAATTTCGGTTTTGAAACTATGGTTGATTTTTCTCTAAAAGCATAAAGTATCACTTTCATAAGAAAATCCAGAAGAGATTAATCACTGCAGCTATAAAAATTAGCTTAGCCATCACCTCTCTCCTTTCTCCATCCCATTGCCTGGCCCGTTCTTGTAAGGATATTGTTGCTGTTCAGTCACCAAGTCATGTCCAACTCTTTGCGACCCCATGGACTGCAGCACACCAGTCTTCCCTGTCCTTCGCCATCTTCTGGAGTTTGCTCAAACTCATGTCCGTTGAGTCAGTGATGCCATCCAACCATCTCATCCTCTTTCGGCCCCTTCTCCTCTTGCCTTCAATCTTTCCCAGCATCAGGGTCTTTTCCACTGAGTCACCTCTTCACATCAGGGGGCCAAAGTATTGGAGCTTTCTCTTCAGCAACAGTTCTTCCAATGAATATTCAGGGTTGATTTCCTTTAGGATTGACTAGTTTGACCTCCTTGCAGTCCAAGGGGCTCTCAAGAGTCTTCTCTAGCACCACAGTTCAAAAGCATCCATTCTTCGGCTCTCAGCCTCCTTTAGGGTCCAACTCTCTTATCCATACGTGACTACTGGAAAAGCCATAGCTTTGACTCTACAGATCTTTGTTGGGAAAGAGATATTTATGTTTTTCAATATGCTGTCTAGCACATTAACCAATGTGCTTGAAAATACAAACTATCTTCTCCACTGACTCCTTTCCCATACTGTCTGGCTCACGCCTGCTGTTTCCATAGACTTGGTGCTGAATGGTACGTAAATTCTTTAACAGATAGAATGCGTATTTTCTGGGTGAGAGGTTTATAAAGGTCCCAGCCTTCAATATGCTACAGATCCAGCATGACGCTCATCCTGAGATGTGTTCTGCAATTGACGAGGCTGAGTATCAGGCATCAGGTGTCCTTCCAGGGCGAGAAGCCTACTGTCAGCTGCCAGTCTTTCAAGCTCAGATTACAAAGACCAGCAGAAGCAGAAACCAGGAGCCAGCTGATGCTTTCTGGTTAACGTACCATATACAAATTAAGAGAGCAAAGGAAGGGGATTCGGTCAGGATGGGTCGATATGCTGTTAAATTTTCCATGGAAATTTGTGGCAAATAAACTTTAATTGGATTCTTATTGTATTTAGTCAGCTATATTTGAAATCTTTTTGAAATGAAGAACATCATTGAGTCACATTTTTAAGAGAAATGACTGAAGAGTAACCTTTAAAAAAACTCATGAATACAAATGGATTTTAATGGGCTCATTAATATTAATGAGTTAGACATACACATTCATGAGAGATGAGCAGACTTACTGTATTTACTACAAGATTGGTTGGCTTGTCTACAAATATAGCATTGAGATTAACCAGAGTTGCCAATAGCAATGAGTATAAAGGAAAGAGGAAAACTTCTTTAATATTTATCCCCTTTTTTCCCTCGCTCTCTCTTAAGGATATACCATTTCCTGCAGGAAAGGGGAGTTTTAAATATCTGCACTTACTGGCTTGTAAAATT
Source organism: Neotragus moschatus (assembly GCA_006410615.1). Taxonomy (NCBI): domain Eukaryota; kingdom Metazoa; phylum Chordata; class Mammalia; order Artiodactyla; family Bovidae; genus Neotragus; species Neotragus moschatus. Next base: position 8,562 of record SJYA01009008.1, read on the forward strand.
TTGCGGCAAGTGACACGCTCACATCCTGCATAAATAACGAATAAGCCAGAAATGAATATGTAGCAGGTTGCTCTCACTCCCCTAAGGGTTCAGTTCCATTTTTGTAAATTCATTTGTACCCAATTTCAGCTCTTAAGTGTCTGCACATTTGGGCGTTTTCTTTGGCTCTTTCCCGGTGTACTGGTCGCCAGAGACTGGTGAGTAATCAACCTGCCTGGATCACACACGATTGGCATCTGTTAAAAGACAATGTCCTCCCGCAGTTCACCATGCAGGGCCAGCCACGTTAGTAACTGTGGCCAAACCACTATAGCGTCTCCCGAGATATCATCTTCCTTGGACAGCTTCATTCTATCCTCGCTGTAATCTCCATCATAAACAAAGCACTTTGGCCCAGAACAAAGATCTGTGCGTCCTGCAGTTCGTCAGCCCCACATATGAGGTACCTGATGAGGCAGACCTTACGGCCTCATGTATACCCACCTCCTTCCCTCCATGCGCTCTGCACTCCAAGAATAACCACCACTGAAAACCAACTCAGCTCTCCCAAGGAGAGAGAGATCAATAGAAAGTGGAAGTCAGATGAGCTGACCTCCACTACTCAAAGGATAACGTAGCCGCCACTCACACGGGCTTCCCTGCTGGCTCAGTGGTAAAGAGCCTGCCTGCCAATGCAGGAGACGCAGGAGACACGGGTTTGATCCCTGCGTCAGGATGATTCTCTGGACAAGGAAATGGCAACCCACTCCATCATTCTTGCCTGGATGGACAGAGGAGCCTGGTGGGCTGCAGTCCATGGGGTCACAAAGAGTCAGACACAACTGAGCGCACACACAGCCATCACTCGAGGATCATTCTCCTGCTTCTGAGTACAGGCGCATCTCGAAATTTCTTTCCAAATGCCCAGACCGGCCTTGTTCAGCAACAGCGTTGTCAGAGCAACCCTTGCTCTCCTTTCGTGACACTAACAGAAATCAGTTTCAGCTAAAATTTTCCCTGAAAAGCCAGAGTGTAGCAAGGAAACACAGACACTCTCTTGGACAGAACAGAACAGCAAAATTGCTGACCTTTGCATTTAAGAATAGCAACCCAAATATAATACTGTGAGACTGGCAACAACCTAGAGACTAATTAACTGTATGTGAAGTGGGGAGCACTCTATTAACACGGATAAACCGAACTCCATCCAAGTCCCTTTAGACCAATAAGCATATTTAGACAACCTGACTGAAAACTGCTCAAAAGAGACACAGCTATGTTTAAGCAAGAAGATAAATAATGTGACTCATTTAGAATATAATTTCTATGTCAACTGATTGTCAGGGTAATACAGGAAGTAAGTGATAAGTGCTCAGTCGTGTCTGACTCTTTGTGACCTCACGGACTGCAGCCCACCAAGCTCCTCAGTCCATGGAATTCTCCAGGCAAGAATACTGGAGTGGGTTGCAATTTCCTTCTCCAGGGGATCTTCCCCACCCAGGGATCAAACCCGCGTCTCTTGTGTCTCCTGTATTGGGAGGCGGGTTCCTTACGATTGCACCACCAGGGAAGCCCCAGACAGCAGATATCAGAGGGATACAAAGCTGGACTCAAGTTTCTGTTGAAACCGAGCGGAACGCTGTGCCTCCTCCCTGTGGACAAGGGTCCCTCTGTGTGCCCTGCCTCTCACTGGTAGAAAAGCTGAAATCTCCCAGGCCGCCCAGAGTCGCAAAGGAGCAAGTGCAGGCAGCTAAAGATTATGACAACAGCCCCAGGGGGTCTGGTGCGCACTGCTGAGTTGTTTCACAGATGCGGTGCCGGCCAGCGGAGGACAGAGCCTGACGGCCACACTGCAGCCGCGGCACTGGCTGCTCCACCTTGAGGAGAGCCGAGTCTGGGGCAGGCACAGTTCCAAGAGCTGACAGAAGAGAGGGGGTCAACACTGTTGCTCATAACTATCATATCTTTGCGTTCATCAAAATAATTGTAGCTCGCTCCACAGTATATGTAAGCAGGCAACTAAGACAGTCAGCAACGAGAGGCTACAGACCCATGTCAACATCTTCCACCCTGAGAACACGGTGCCCCGTGCCAGTGTGATGTTACAGAAGATAGGCCTTTGCCCCTAACCCCATAGAAACGGAACGCTGTCTGTCAGCAGGGGCTTGTCAGCAGCTTTTTGCAGAAAAGAGCTCTCTGCCCAAGGGCTTCCCTGGTGGCACTACTGGGTAAAAATCTGCCCGACAATGCAGGAGACACAGGAGATGAGGGTTTGATGCCCTGGAGGAGGAAATGGCACCCCACTCCAGTGTTCTGCCTGGAAAATTCCATGGACAGGAGCCTGGTAGGCTAATAGTCCATGGAGTCTCAAAGAGTAGGACATCACACACACACACACACACACACACACACCCCTCCAGGTTTCTAAAATACAACCGTCATGAGCTATGTTAAGTATTCCAACAACACAGTCTCAGCTCCCTCAATCTGAACCAAAGGCATTCTGCACAGAAGGTTATAAAACTTGTAACCTTGCTTACATGAAGCAGACCACTTTGTAAAAGTCTATGGAACATGTAGGGCACAAAACCTCGACCTTTCCTAACATTGCCAATCACAACCCAGCCAAGCTCCCGCCTTTACAGTTCAGCACAAACACTGAAATAGGACTGAGATCAATTTAATAAGCTTTACCTTAAACAGAGAGAAAAATATCTTAGAATGCCCACTAACCATGAAAGAAAAAGCACATTACTGGAGCAAAGCAAATTACAGTTTAAATTATTTGCTCTGGATCTCTAGATAGCTTAAGAAGTTCAAGCCCAGGCAACAAGGAAAGGAAAAAAAAAAAAAAACCAGCAAATTTTCAATATAACTGCTCCCAGGAAAAGCATCATTGTTAAAGTAAAGCTATATTTCTTGACTGCAATAGAAGTATACAAAAGTGGGCTATGTTTAAATCCCAGCTATGAAATACGAAAAGAAAACTACAATGAAATTATAAAAAGTACAATTGGTTACACAAGGACATTATTGCCCTTCATTGAAGAATACCACCCTAGGTAAAATAAATAATTTACTATGACAAATAAATGCAACTGAAGCCCCAGTTAATCGGTGGCCTTGCTTCCCCTCCTGTTGCAGGAAATAGTCACCTGTCCATCTCTGCCCGTACATGTAGCTGTGTCTGGAGTCTCGGTTTTAAGTCAACTAGGAAATGAAGAAATCATCTTGTCAAAAAGAGAAACGTGTGCACATCTCGAGTGGCAGCTTTCCAGGCACCTGAGTTGCAGCATTCATAGAAAAACAATTCTCCTTACTTCAATGTACATAAATAAGAATCTCAGATCAATGGCACTGTTCTTTCTTTCAAAATGCTGCCTCATTCTAACTTCCACGAAACCTTTCCCCACATCATCTCTGCTTTTTTTTATTTTAAAATATGGATCCTTTAGACTCATATGCACTTATACTTTTGAATGTTATTAATCCATGTACGCGGGTCTCTGTTATCATGTGACGAATGGCTCAGTATCCACCTATTCTCCCACCAACTATAAAAACTGCCGTCATTTTCACCTTCATGTTCTACTGAGCATAGCACTCGAACACGGAAGGCGCAACTTAGACGCGAGAATTGTCGCAGCATTGGGAGATGCTGCTCGCTGCTGTCAAGAGGACCAAGCGCAGGCATTTTCATTTCTAGTGGGAGTCCGTACTTCAACAGAAATGTCTTTAGAACAGTTAAACCTTTGCAAGATGCCAGGTCCCACTCTCTGTAGCATCTGGTTAATGATTGGGTTTTTTTTTTTNAGATGCTGCTCGCTGCTGTCAAGAGGACCAAGCGCAGGCATTTTCATTTCTAGTGGGAGTCCGTACTTCAACAGAAATGTCTTTAGAACAGTTAAACCTTTGCAAGATGCCAGGTCCCACTCTCTGTAGCATCTAGTTAATGATTGGGTTTTTTTTTTTCATTGATAAGCTTTATTAGGAAAATACTTGATCACATAGCAAAATTTAAATGATTTCTTGGTGACAAATCTTACTAACATTTCCAAAGAAGTCTGTTCCACCTCAGATAACCGTAGACAGAAAGACAATAGGCTGAATTCATGACTTTAGGAACGTTACTGCCAAGAGGAAGTTGTCTTTAAAAACGTACGAAGCCTGGGACTTTTGATTCATGTTTAAATCACAGAGAGGAAAAAGTGTATATAGCAAACAAAACCTTAAACTGGTCTGACTTCATTTAATTATTTAATCCAACATAAATTATCAATGTTCATCCAGGGAAGCACAAGCTGGAATCAAAATTGACAGGAGAAACATCAATAACCTCAGGTATGTTAGATGACAACATTCTAAAGTCAGAAAGCGAAGGGTGAAAGAGGAGAATGAAAAAGCTGGCTTAAAACTCAACATTAAATTTAGTTGCCTTGAGCAGCCTCAGTTACATGCAACAAACTCTGATAAACTTTCCTTTCATTTTTACAGTGTTACAATATTTTTTAATTACATCCATCATTTAAAAGTGGAAACTTCCAAACACATGGGTTTTTTTAAGTATAATGATATTAATTCTCCCACTTAAACGCTTTCTTCTCTGCTGTCACCCTCTGTGTGTTTTCAGTCTTCTGACTTTATCGAGGCTTTCAATGGCTAAGTCAAAGATCTCTCTTGGTAAATGTCACACTGTACTTGAAAATATGTTATTTTCAAACACCTTTGCTACATAACTTCACAGTGGTAAGAGAACAGGCTCTGTATGATTTCCATCCATTTAGACGTGAAACTTTTGTACCTTGCTTTATGTCCCTGGATATGCTCCAGTGTCTTGTGGTTTGTAGTCTGTGGGAACGTGAATAGAATTTGTTTCCTACTGTTGTGTGAAAATCGTATAAATCTTAATTATGTTGATTGAGTTTGTGGCCTTTTCAGGTCTGTTATATCTTTTTACTTTTCAGTATATTCCTTTTATTAATTTTTGAGAGTTTGATATTGAAATTCCAACTAAAAATATAATTTATCTACTTAAAAATAATTGTAATATATAGTGGAACTACATGTAACTTTGCGTTTTTCAAGTCTCCTACAATATAAATGTGTTATCATACCTTCATAATAAAAAAAATTTTTTTTAACACCTCATCACTGAAAAAACTAAGATCATGGCATCTGGTCCCATCACTTCATGGCAAACAGAAAGGAAAAAAAGTGGAAACAGTGCAGCTTTTATTTTCTTGGGCTCCAAAATCACCTCAGACTGTGATTGCAGCCATGAAATGAAAAGACGCTTGCTCCTTGGAAGGAAAGCTATGACAAACCTAGACAACCTATTAAAAAGCAGAGACATCACTTGACTGACAAAGGTCTGTAAGTCAAAGCTATGTTTTTTTCAGTAGTCATGTACAGATGTCGGAGAAGGCAATGGCAACCCACTCCCGTACTCTTGCCTGGAAAATCCCATGGATGTGGGAGCCTGGTGGGCTGCAGTCCATGGGGTCGCAAAGAGTCAGGCATGACTGAGTGACTTCACTTTCATGCGTTGGAGAAGGAAATGGCAACCCACTCCAGTGTTCTTGCCTGGAGAATCCCAGGGACAGAGGAGCCTAGTGAGCTGCTGTCTATGGGGTCGCACAGAGTCAGACACAACTGAAGCAACTTAGCAGCAGCAGCAGCATGTACAGATGTGTGAGTGTTGAGCCATAAAGAAGGCTGAGTGCCAAAGAATTGATGGTCTCAAATTGTGGTGCTGAAAGCAAACCAGTCAATCCTAAACGAAATCAAACCTGAACATTCACTGGAAGGACCGTAGATGGAGCTCCATAGTTTGACCACCTTATGTGAAGAACTGACTCATTGGAAAAGACCTTGATGCTGGGCAAAAGCAGAAGAGGCGACAGAAGATGAGACGGGTGGATGGCATCACCGACTCCAGAGACATGAGTCTGAGCCAGCTCCGGGAGACAGTGAGGACAGAGGAGCCTAGCGTGCTGCCGTCCATGGGGCTGCAAAGAGCTGGACATGACTTAGCAACTGAACAACAACCTGTAGAAGAATGTGTCTCTTATTTGTTCGGAATTATTTAACAGCTTTATTGAAATCTAACTCATATACCATATGCCACAAATTTGAAGTGTATAACTCAGCGGATTTTAGTATATTCACAGATATGTGTGATTACTACCCCCAGTCAATCTTAGAATATTTTCATTGCCTCAAAAAACAAAGTAAAACACTTTAGCTGTTGTTCCCTATTCTAACTTCCTCCCTAGACCTAAGAAATGACTATTTGACTTTCTAACTACGTGGATTTCCCTACTCTGAACTTCTACATGAATAGAACCACATACCATATGGACTTTTGACTGACTTCTTTCACTTACCATGTTTTGGGGGTTCATCGAAGCTGTAACATGTATTAGTACTTTATTCCTTTNATTCTAACTTCCTCCCTAGACCTAAGAAATGACTATTTGACTTTCTAACTACGTGGATTTCCCTACTCTGAACTTCTACATGAATAGAACCACATACCATATGGACTTTTGACTGACTTCTTTCACTTACCATGTTTTGGGGGTTCATCGAAGCTGTAACATGTATTAGTACTTTATTCCTTTTCATGGCTGAATAATATTCCATGGCATAGATATAGCACGTCTCATTTATCTTTTCAACAGCTGACAGACATTTAGCTTGTTCCCACTTTGGCTGTTATTGACAATGCTACAGTAAAGGCTTCTGCACAAGTTTCTGCACAGCCATATTTTTTTAATTTAAATTTATTTATTTTAATTGGAGGCTAATTACTTTACAATATTGTATTGGTTTTG
>SJYA01009009.1:0-15236 GCA_006410615.1 Neotragus moschatus
GCGCAGAGCCGGAGCCCGGGGCCGGGGGAGGGGGCCGCGGTGGCCCCGCCCCGCTCCGCCCCCCGGGCCCGCGCAGGGCGCCCGACGCGCCCGCGGCCACTGGGCCAACGGGGCAGCCGGAGGCCGGCGGGAGGCGGCCGCCTGGGCCGCGGGCACGCCCACCCACTGCGGTGGCCTGGGGGCCGGGACCCGCCGGAGCTGGGAGCCGCGAGCCGGGGGTGCCCTCCCCGGATCTCTCCCCCCCATCCGGGTGCACTGCGCAGGCTGTGGGCGGCGCCCGCCGGGGAAGGGGGCGTCCCCGGCCACCCGGGCGGTCCCATCGGATCTCCGGTCGGTGATCCATCTCTCCTCGGCGCTCTCCCACGCCCACTGAGAGCCCCCTCCCCAAGCCGCAGCCTGTGTGGGGCACCGGGAGCTGAGACCAGACGCTTAGATTCAGTCCCTGCCCTGGGGCTTGGGGTTTTCCGGGGGGTGGAGTGGGGGCGTGGGGTGGGGCAGAGGGGAGGGATGGCTCAAACTCTTCCAGCATCTAAATATCCCAGGGCTTGCAGTCGTCAAAGAGTGGCCGACTGCATCAAAGGCATCACCCTGGAACTTAATAGAAACTGGAAATTTTCAGCCTTACCCAGACCTACAGATACTGGAGACGGAGCCTAGGAATCTGGGATTTAGCAAGCCCTCCTGGTGATTCCCCAGCTCCCAGGACGTTTGAAAAGTTCCGCTGCGGTGGAAATAGCCAACACCCCAATACCCTACACCCAGCACTCTGCACCNAAACTGGAAATTTTCAGCCTCACCCAGACCTACAGATACTGGAGACGGAGCCTAGGAATCTGGGATTTAGCAAGCCCTCCTGGTGATTCCCCAGCTCCCAGGACGTTTGAAAAGTTCCGCTGCGGTGGAAATAGCCAACACCCCAATACCCTACACCCAGCACTCTGCACCCAGCGCCCAGGTCCACACCCCAGAGTGTCTAAGAGGGATTCTTTTCACCCTTCACTTAAAGACTCTACCCTTGTCTCCTTTCTGACACTGTGTTGGGGGGTGGGAGGGACTCCTGGACCAGAATTCTCAGGCAGGGTTAGAGTAACAGGCAGTGAAGGTTGGAAGCCGAGTCACTGAGCACTGCCAGGCGGCCTGGCTGGTGTGGGCTGGCAGAGATGGGTACTGGTTTTTGTGTGTTTTAACCTGTAGTGATTGTTGTGAAGTTTTGAAATGCAGCTATGCAAATATTTATGTCCATGTTCAGGACTGAAACATCTTTCCCATCACTGTGCTGGTTGCAGCTAAGCCACCCAACTCCCATTATGGTGGCATAATGGGGCCTGTTGAATGGCAGTCATTCCTGGTGACTAAGTCCGGGAGAGGGAGTGTGCTGAAGGGGTGCTCCAGGGCCCTGGCATGAGCACCTCTGCCTGGGCAGCAGGCCCTGGCATCCCTGAAGGTGGAGGGGGTATTGGGACGGAGGGGCCGGCTGAGTAAACACATGGAATGTGTCCTGGGAGTTTCTAGCATGTTTTCTGGACTATCTAACATTGCCCCACCTTTCTCTTCCTTCATACTTGCACTTGGCATTACATTCTGCAGTGGGTTATTTCTTTATTATATAGTTTGATTGTTGTTGGTTAGTTATTAAGTTGTGTTCGACTGTTTTGCAACCTCATGGACTGTAGCCTACCAGGCTCCTCTGTCCATGGGATTTCCCAGGCAATAATACTGGAGTGGGTTGCCATTTCCTTCTCCAGGGGATCTTCCTGACTCAGGGATCAAACCCGCCTGCCTTGGCAGCTGGATTCTTTACCGCTGAGCCACCAAGGAAGCCCATAGTTTGATGGTAGAATGTAAACTCCTCACGGTGGGGCTGTGTCTCTTTTCTTCCTCCAAAGGGTTCCTGGTGGCTAGGGCAGTGTTTGGCACTTGGAAGGTGCCAAATAGATGTTTGGTGAAAGAATGAGTGGATGAATGATCCCACAATGAGCAGTGCCAGTCACTTGTCACTTGTGGCATCCCTCGTCCTCCCTAGATCCAGACTCTGTGCCAGTCCTGTGGACCGCATCCCCTACTGATGCCTGTTTGGGTTCGGCCAGCGGAGACAACAGCTGGAGATCAGAGGGGGAGGGAGAGAGGATGGGGCCTCTCTTCCTGTTGCCACGTGCTGTACATGGGCACCATCTGTTCACCTCCATGTCTGCAGCTCTGGCCGGGAAGCCCTCTGCGACTAGCTCCCACCAGCTTCCGCTGGAAACGTTATTTCCTCTGCTATTAACAGTTCTTCCAGCCCCAAGGACGGTAGCAGCTTCCTNGAGAGGATGGGGCCTCTCTTCCTGTTGCCACGTGCTGTACATGGGCACCATCTGTTCACCTCCATGTCTGCAGCTCTGGCCGGGAAGCCCTCTGCGACTAGCTCCCACCAGCTTCCGCTGGAAACGTTATTTCCTCTGCTATTAACAGTTCTTCCAGCCCCAAGGACGGTAGCAGCTTCCTGCCGTCGCAGGTCTCTGGGTGCTCCTGAGCCTGCCACACCTCTGTAAGAGTCCCTTTAGCACGTGACTTATCTGAACCACCTGGGGCAAATTCTATCTTCTACTGGAACCAGAACTAGAACAGATAGATATTATTTTTGCCACTTTGCAGAAGTGGAAACTGAGGAGCAGAGAGGTTTAAAAACGTGCCCAGCCAGAGATCCTAATAGATACCTGACCAAAGAAGATATACAAATGGCAAACAACCATACGAAACATACCTTGCATCCGGTATTATTAGGGAACTGCAATACCACCATGAGACACCATGATATACCTGTCAGAATGGCCAGAATCCAGAACACTGACATCATCCAGCGCTGGCAAAAACGTGAAGCAACAGGAGTTCTCACTGATTGCAGGTGGAAACGCAGACTGGTGCAGCCACTCTGGAAGACAGCTTATCGGTTTCTTACAAAATGAAACATACTCTTCCTATACAACCCCCACTCCCTCTTGGCTCAGACAGTAAGGCGTCTGCCTACCATGCGGGAGACCCGGCGTTTGATCCCTGGGTTGGGCAGATCCCCTGGAGAAGGAAATGGCTACCCACTCCAGTACTCTTGCCTGGAGAGTCTCATGGACAGAGGAGCCTGGTAGGCTACATACAGTCCATGGGGTTGCAAAGAGTTGGACACGACTGAGCGCCTTATTTTCACTTACCATACAATCCAGCAGTCACTCTCCTTCCTTGGTATTTACCCAGAGAAGCTGAAACTTAAATCCGTNCATGGACAGAGGAGCCTGGTAGGCTACATACAGTCCATGGGGTTGCAAAGAGTTGGACACGACTGAGCGCCTTATTTTCACTTACCATACAATCCAGCAGTCACTCTCCTTCCTTGGTATTTACCCAGAGAAGCTGAAACTTAAATCCGTGCAAAACGTGCATGCGAATATTTATAGCAGCTTTAGTCACTTTGCCAAAACTTGGAAGCAACCAAGGTGTCCTTCAGTGAGTGGATAAACTGTGGTATAGCCATACAATAGAATGTTATTCAGTGCTAAAAAGAAAGGAACTATTAATATTAAGCCATTAGGAGTCAGGAAACATAAATAGATATTACCAAGTGAAAGAAGCCAGTTTGAAAAGGCTACATCCTGGGTGAGTCCAACTCGATGACTTTTTGGAAAAGGCAGAACTATGGAGACAGTGCGATCAAAGGTCACCAAGGGGGAAGGGGAGGAGGGATGAACAGATGGAGCACGAAGGATTTTTCCGGCAGTGAAGCTTCTCTATGATGTTGTCATAGTGGATGCGTGTCCTTATAGGTTGGTCCAGACCCAAAGAGTGTCCGTCCCTAAGGCCAACCACCAGCTTTGTGTGATAAGGAAGTATCAGTGTCGGCTCACAAATTGTAACAAATGTACCACTCCGGCATCGGATCTTGGCACCGGGGGAGGCTCTGCAATGTGGGGGCAGAGAGTACACCGGAAATCTCTGTACCTAAATTTTGCTGTAAGCCTAAAACTACTCCAAAAAAATAAAGCCTTTAAAAGATATCCTGGACCGCATGTCAGTAAGTGATGACACAGCCAGTCGTCCCAACCCAGGACCCCCTGGTTTAAAGTCTGTATCTTCTCTGAGGGGCCCAGGACTGGAGGGTAAGCGTGAAGGGGTCCCAGGTTATCCAGAAGCAGTTGACCCCCGGAGCCCCGTCCGCGTCCTCCAGCTGCCGGGTGAGAACCGAGCGTGTCCCCGGGCCTGGCAGGAAACCCCAGCCTGCACACGTGTCTCCTCTGAGCTAATCGGCAGGTCACGTGGGGCCGTGGGAAGCCGCAGGCGGCTCAGGTGAGGCCCCAGCCCCGCGGCGGCCGCCGACCTTCCGTTTCCTTCCCTGCCTTCCGAAGGAGGCCGGCGCTGCCGTGTGCTGGTCGGCCCTGGTGCGGAAGCACAGACTCTGCAGAGCCTCAGGCTACTGTCCGTGCAGTGGGGGAGGGGCATGCTTGTCAATTTACGTTTGTTCTTTCACTTACTCACTGGCTGATTGAGTCGCTGAGCACTATTTAGTGAGCTTTGCTCACCGCCTGGCATGGAAGAGGCATGCTTAGCAGATCTGAAGCCCTGAGACTTCCTTGGTGGCCTAGTGGCTGAGACTCCACGCTCCCAGCGTCGGGGGCCCAGGGTTTGAGCCCTGGTTGGGGAGCTCCCACGTGTTGCGACGAAGATCAAAAATCCCATGTGCGGCAACTAAGACCCAGCACAGTCAAATAAATAAGTAAACGTAAATATTAAAAAAAAAACAGAGCAAAGCACAGCCAAAGCCCTGTGGAAAGCTTAGCTGTCTGATGGGTGAGGCTTGCTGTCTCCAACACTGCCCCTGTGGATCTGGGGCCCCTTCTGGAGTCTCCTGACACATCCCACTTGGCCAAGAGGGGGTTTGGTGTTTTCGTGGGATGTGGAAACAGCCCAAGGACTCCGAGGGCTCTCTGAGCCTCTTCTGCATGAGGCAGGCCCTTGGAGACACCTATCCGGTGACGGCAGACAGGGAGACGGAGGCCAGCAACGCGCAGTGACTTGCCCTGCCTCACACTATGTGCCAGGCTTGTAGTGGCCCCCAAAGAGGTCCTAATCCCCAAACCCCGTGCAGGTGTCGCCTTTCAGGGCCAAAGAAACTTTGAAGGTGTCATTCAGGAGCTTCAAGTGGGGAGATGATTCTGGTTACCCAGTGGGCCTGATACCCTCCCAAGGACCCTGTGAGAGGCAGGCAGGAGGGAGAAAGGGGGCTATGACAACACGCACAGAGAGCTGGAAGATGCTCCCCCTATGGCATGAAAACAGGGGAAGGGGCCACCAGTCATGGGATGCAGGAGGCCTCTTAAAGGTGGAAAAAGTACAAGATAGATTCTTCCCTAGACTTTCCAGAAGGTGTGTGGCCCCACTGACTTCTGGCCTCCGGAACTATAACAGAATAAACTTGTATTTTAAGCCTGTGGCTATCTATAGCCATGGGAAACTAGCACAGGCAGTGAGACCAGGACTGGAAGCCAGGTCTCCTGAAGCTGAGTTTGGCTTTACTATGGCCTGGATCCCTGTCCTACGGGCTTCTGTCCAGGGACTCCTGGATGGGAGTTTGGCTCAGTGCTTTCGGATTAATCTCCCTCTCATGAGGTGCTTGCAGTCGTACAAGAGTATTATACACGTAAGACTGTAGCCTGCCTGGCTCCTCTGTCCATGGGATTCTCCAGGCAAGAATGCTGGAGTGGGTTGCCATTCCTTTCTCCCAACCAGGGGATCTTCCCAACCCAGGGACTGAACCTGGGTCTCCTGCACTGCAGGCGGATTCTTCACCATCTGAGCCACCAGCGAAGCCCATTGTACACATAAATACTATGGAAGAAACGAAACGCCATGAGTGTCCCCAGTTTTGAAGCCTCTGGTGCATTCAGGACTTTCCCTGAATGTTCAGGGGGCCATGCTCCATGCAACTCTCCTCTTTTTCTGGGGACCCTTCCCTCTCCAGAACAAACAGCCTGCCCTCCCACAGAACATACACTTGCACAGAACACCAACACCAGACAAAGCTCATCAAATGTAGCTCGGTGATCACTGAACAAAGACGACGGTATGAACATCGGCCAGGCCACAAAATGACCAAACCTCTCCCTTCCCGGCTGCAGGAGTGACTCCTGGAGCCAGGCTCCCCTCCCTGTGGGGAAGGTTTACCAAGATTCCTGATCACAGCACCATCCGCCCTTCCTGAGAAGGTCCAATCTGGGACGCAGACCCACCCATCACCCAGCACACGCCCAGCGCCCTGAAGTCCTTTCTTTCGAGCGTCCACGGCTCCTAGGCATGTCCTCTCTCTAGGCGACAAGCAAGCCACTCACCCTGTTTTCCCACCGGGGTGCTCCTGGCCATCTTGAGGAAGGGGACTTTGGTAGTGGGGACTCTCTCCCTGGATTACCACGAGACAGCCCCTTTCTTCGACCCTCAGACTAAGAGAGACAGGGCAGGACAAGTTGAGAGATGTAGGAGCCGAGCTGGAGCTGTGATGACAGGGCCAGGATGGCTGGGGGCGGTGACCCGCCTGGGCAGTGGGTAGACTTGCCAGGTGGCCGGGGGATGGGGGCTTTGGCAGAGAGCTGCAGCCTCCTGGCTCTGCACCCGCTGGTTCCAGCTCCAGCCCTGGAGGAGTGATCTGCTCCCAGCCCTGGCCCCAGCTGAAAGCCGGGCCTCCCTCTGCCTGGCTTCAGTCTCTCTGAAGTCTTGGCCTGGCTCGCCGGCCACAGTCACAGAGGCTGAGTGTGGTTCAAGTCAAGGAGTGTTTTCCACATGCCTCGTCCGTGTTCGGTTCTGAGTTTGGGCCCGGATGCAGGGGGAAGCCCTGGGGACCTCTGAGCTGGGGGCAGGCGAACCAGCTCTGGAAATCAATTCCGCCAGCCGGTGGCTGAGGATTGTAACACTGTTGATGTTGTTCAGTCTCTAAGTCACGTCTGACTCTCTGTGAGCCCGTGGAGCGCAGCACGTCAGGCTCCCCTGTCCTTCGCCGTCCCCTGGAGTTTTCTCAGATTCATGCTGTTGAGTCNGAGCTGGGGGCAGGCGAACCAGCTCTGGAAATCAATTCCGCCAGCCGGTGGCTGAGGATTGTAACACTGTTGATGTTGTTCAGTCTCTAAGTCACGTCTGACTCTCTGTGAGCCCGTGGAGCGCAGCACGTCAGGCTCCCCTGTCCTTCGCCGTCCCCTGGAGTTTTCTCAGATTCATGCTGTTGAGTCGGTGATGCCCTCCAACTGTCTCATCCTTTGCCGCCTCCTTCGCCTTTTGCTCTCAGTCTTTCTCAGCATCAGGGTCTTTTCCAGTGAGTCAACTGTAATAATGGAAGTCCAGAAACGGAAAGTCCATAGGGCACCACCTCCTTCTGGGAGTTCAGTGAGAGCTTCCCAGCCCTGCCTTCCCACCCCTAGGGCAGAATCAAGCTTGGGACTCTGGGACCAACACACCTCGCACAGGCTGGAACATCACACAGGCCTTGGCACCTGCCTCTGAGGGTCTTGGGCTCAGTCCAGGCACTGAGCCAAGGCAGGGGCTCCTGAGAAGGTGGGCTCAGAGCACCCATCTGCCAGTCTTGTGGGCCAGACCCCTTCCCGTGGGAACAGCTCTGACCCATGAGTGCTGTCTCTCCCCCACGTAGATGGGGAGTGAGAAGGAAAACTTGGGGATGAAAGGGTCTGGGCTGAGAACTTTCACAAGCAGCCAGCCCCACATCTGCGCCCCTGCCCCAAGCGCACACTCTGAGAAGCTGGCAGCCGGCCCCCCTCCCACAGGCCAAGCACCCGGGGCCAGCGAGCGACCTTAGTGCAGCCCCGCGGTCCTGCCAAGGATGTGTCTTCAATCGCTGTTTTCCGATTTCCCAGAGAGAATAAGTCTGGCTTCTGCAGGAAACCCAGACCCAATTTGAATTTGCCTTGAAAAAGCTCTGCAGAAACAATGTGGCCCTTTCCTCCCAGTTCAGCCTCCCTGGGACCGTGCCCCCACCCCCAGTGCAAGAGACAGCACAGGCCTCGGTTTGAGGGGTGTTGGGAGATGAGGCAGGGTTTCGGGCGGATGGTCGTGTTGCTGGCACACAGATGGGCTGGGACCTCTGGGACAATGTGGAGGGAAAGCGGTGACAGTAGACACCTTGTCTCTTTCCTGGCCTTTCGGGAGAAGCCTCAGTCTCCCCACTTCCCCTGTGACGGTAGCTGGAAGTTTTCTTGCAGTTTCTTTATTCGGTAGGTGAAGTTCCCTCCTATTACTCTACCGCCAAGAATCAAAAAAATCCTTTTAAGTCATGAAGGAATCTGAGCACATGCTTTTGCGCATCAATTGTAATCATACAGTGTTAAGAAGTTGTTTTCTGTTAATGATATGAATCATTGCTTTTGACTGTTAAACCAACCTTGCATTTCTGGAAAAAAGCCTGCCTTGTCACAGTTTATCATCATTTGTGTATATTGCTGGATTTGATTTGCTAAAATTGTGTTGAGGATTTTGCATGCGTGTTCATGAGCAACTCTGGTCTGTAATTTTTTTTTCTCCCTTTTTTGATTGTGCCATCAGGCATGTGGGATCTCAGTTCCCTGACCAGGGATCGCACTGGGAGTGTAGAGTCTTAACCACTGGATCGCCCGGGACGCCCCTGTCATTTTCTTGTAAGGGTCTGGCCAAGTTCTGTTATCGTGATAATTCTAACTTGTTAAAATAAGGTGGTTTTTTTTTTTTTTTTTTTTTTTTTTTTTTTAAGTATGAGAGAGTGCAAAGGCTTCCCAGGAGGCTTAGTGGTAAAGAGCTCACCGGCCAGTGCAGGAGATGCAGGCTCCATCCCTGGTCGGGAAGATCCCCTGGAGGAGGAAATGGCAGCCCACTCTAGTATTTCTGCCTGGGAAATCTCATGGACAGAGGAGCCTGGCAGACTGCAGTCGGTGGGGTTGCAAAGAGCTGGACACGACTTAGTGCCTAAATAGCAACAAGGAGACAGTACGAAGCCAAGAACAGGTCAGCAGACCGGTCTCAGAGTGCTTTACAGTGAGAGCGAAACCAGATGGCGCACAGGGACGCACCCCCCCTGCCCCCCCCCGCGGCGGCGCTCAGCCGAGGTTTAGAATGAGTGAGCAAATGGTCCTGAATTGAGGGAGGAAGCCAGGCAGAGAGACTCTTCTCACAGTTGAGCTAACAGGACCAGGGAGACCTGGGCAGGTGATAACACAAACGGTCAGAGCGTGAGAAACCTAGGGCTTTGAGGCCCTGGACCTTTATCCTGAGTCCACTGTCTGAGGGCCCATGAGATGGCAGAGACTTGGGGAGTGGGCAGTGCTGAAGAGAAATGATCCTGACCCTTATGAAATGTTGAACCAGCAAGGAAGACTTTCTCCAAGACTCCTGCCACAGGGAAGAGAGACTAGGAGGAACTCTGAATGTAACAGATGGCTGGGGACTTACAGCCGAGGAGGGAGCAAGGGGGTAAGTGGATGGAAGCTCAGTAAGAGACAGCAAGGGTAGGGTGTTCCTGCTACAGCTGGGCTAGGCAGGCCCAGGACAGGGCCCAGAGGCGAGGCTTATTGGGGAAAGTGGCTCAAAGCAGCCTGTCTCAAGGAGGCAGTCTTTGCGGGAGTCCTGTCTCCGCTGCAGAGACGGTAAACAGGGATAGTGGGAAGCCGGGGCTGGGTGCCTGGGGAGACGCCCAGAGCGACAGCCTGGGTGCAGGCCTGGTGCCCTGTAGGCGCAGACTCCTGGGGCTGGTGCCCAAGGGGCTTTTCTGAGACGCCCGCAGTGGATGCAGAGGCTTTCGCTCTTTTTCAAGGTGGGTGACAATTCCTTCAGGCAGACCCAGCTGGCAGCACTTCTAAAGCTTTACTCACCTTATTTTCAGTTATTGTATCTAACGGTATTATGTTTTAACCCCACTCCAGTACTCTTGCCTGGAAAGTCCCATGGACGGAGGAGCCTGGTAGGCCGCGGTCCGTGGGGTCGCTAAGAGTCGGACACAGCTGAGCGACTTCATTTTCACTTTTCCTTTCATGCTTTGGAGAAGGAAATGGCACCCCACTCCAGTGTTCTTGCCTGGAGACTCCCAAGGACGGGGGAGCCTGGTGGGCTGCCGTCTCTGGGGTTGCACAGAGTCCGACGACTGAAGCGACTTAGCAGCAGCAGCAGCAGCAGCAAAGGTTTACATGTTCTTTTTCTAATTCAAATAGCATTGTCTTTTTATTTAGCACTTGAAGGACCTTATGGGGTTTTAGGTGGGCAGCGATTCCCTCCAGGAAACTTCCTTTTCTGCCTCCGTTTTTATCTGGCTCCACTGTCCTCAAGGCCCAGCTTCTGTCCCCAGACAATGGACACATGTTCTGGAGAAGGGAAGGGTGAACCCAGAAGCTCTAGTGGGCATCTGTTCCTGGGCTGCTGGAGGCCTTGCACGTTCCCTGTGCCCGGTCTGTCTGCTGGCACGTGTCCTTCGGCTCCTGGCAGTCCCCTCTCACACTTGCCTGCTTATCTGCTGAGAAAGCTCAGGCGGTGTGGTCCAGTCCAGAAGGAGCTGGAGACTCGAGGGCATCATTTCACCTCTGCCAGTCCTCCTGGGGGTGGCCTGGGGGCAAATCACTCGCCTCTTAAGGCGGGGGTCCCCCTACTATGGGATGGGAAGGGCCTGGGAGGATTGGAGGAACCCAAGACCCAGGGCAGAGATGCCCACTGAACCACCCAGACTCAGCCTGCAGGGGGCTGCATGTTGGGGACCCCCATGTCCTCCCGTGTGCTCAGCAACTGGAGAGGTGGACTTAGATGGGAAGGTCCTCATAGATACCAGCAGAAGCCATTCAGGAGAATTCTGAGAAGGGAATGCAGGGACTTCCCTGATGGTCCACTGGCTGAGACTTTGAGCTCCCAATGTAGGGGACAAGGTTCGATCCCAGGTCAGGGAACTAGATCCCACATGCCACAACTAAGACTCAGCGCAGCCAAATAAATAAATTAAATGCATTTAAAAAAAGACAGGGTGGGAGGAAGATTCCCTGGCAGTCCAGGGGTCAGCACTCCATGCTTCCTCTGCAGGGGCGTAGGTTGCATCTCTGGTCAGGGAACTAAGATACTGCATGCCTCGTGGTGTGACCAGAATAACAGGTAAATACAAGAGGGGAGTGCAGCTTGAGTTCTGGGCCCCCGACTATTTGTATGGGCAGGGAGAGGGGCTGGCCCCTCCGAGCCAGTCCTGGGAGTCAGGCTTGGAGTCTCAGGAATCTGGGAGGGTAGTTAGTGCTGCTGTGGTGGGGTCGTGGGAGTAGCTTCAGGGGTCTGAGTCTGCGAGGATGGTGGGGGGCGTGGTTCTGCTTACGGAGGCCCTCACCCTGGGCTGCCTGTGCCAGGACTGGGCCCCGGGGAGGGCCCTGCCGTGGCCTCCTGTCCCGGAACGGGAGCCCTTTCTGCCTCTTAGTTACCCCCCGAAACCCCCAGAGTGAGGCCCTGGATGTGAGGTTGGGCCTTGAGTGCCAATAGCAGGCTCAGGGCTCATCCACCGCAGAGGACCTCTGGGGGCGTGTGGGGACCCTGGGAGCTCAGAATGCCCTCCGAGGACCTGCCAGGGGGCTGAGAGGTGTACCCTAGAGAAAAGAGTAGCCCGGGGTGGGCCAACGAGGAAGCAGGGTCAGCTCAGCGGAGAACTGTGGTCCTCAAAGTCTGCGGCGCCAATACCGGGGACGTGATTAGAAGCGTAGACGCTCAGGAGCCACCGAATCCCGCTTTCTGAATCCGAAGAGTCCAGTGGGGCCGCTGCCTGGGAGATAACGGGTCCTCCCTCCAGGCACACTTGGAGTCTGCAGTCCCTGGGCTGAAGGGTAAGCTGATGATTCTTACACAGACGTTAAATGGACATGTTTCTGCGATCGTATTTGTTTCATCAGTTTGTGAGGGGATCAGTCATTGCTAAGTCCTGACACTAAGTTGGACACTGAGTCTTCCCCTGTCTCCCGGAGTTTGCTCAGATGCACGTCCACTGAGTCAGTGATGCTATCTAACCCTCAGTAAGATGTTACAAAATCAGTTCAGAGGAAAAGCCAAGAGCAGACGTGTGTGAGCAATCCGGAAGGCAGAACTGAATTTGCTAATAGATGCAAGGCTGGCTGCTTCCTAGCGTAGGGGGTCCAGGGTCCCGCCACCTCGTGACATTCGTTTGCATCTTTATGGATACGAATCTTTGTTTTGCTATCAGTTTTCTACAACTTACAGAGTTGTGGACTTGCTCGAAGGCCAGGAAAGATACAGACCCGTCTGGGATCCACGGATGTGCCAGAATATGCTGAGTTCTCTCTTGAAAGGGTGTCCAGTGACCCCCCCACTTCCTTCCTTCCCTCATCCTTCGCCCACCCCACCCACCCCCAGTTTACCTGCATGCCTACTTTCTGGCTGTAGATCTGCCCCTCAGCCTCTGGCTCCTTGGGTGTAAAATGGACAGACATCCCCTTGTTCTGGGGATTAACCCAGATTCTGGGGGAGCCTTTGGCGCAGTGCATCTGGCCCCTGGTGGGGGCCCTGAGCCTGTGGGATGAGGGGTGGGCGGGCTGAGTGGAGGCAGCGGTCCCTAGGGCCGGCACAACCTCACACACACACGCACACACTCACACACTCACATACTGTGCTACACCTGCCAGTCTGCGGAGAAAGGGGTGAGGTCCCTGCCTCCCCACCTGCCTCCCCACCGAAGAGGTGGCCCCCTGTCGGCGGGACGTTTTGGGTAACACTTTGGCCCGATAGTGCTCGAGACTACACTGGGGAGCTTGAGAGAAGAGGTGTGGAGGGGAGGAGCGGGTGTTACAGATGCCGCTGACTTTTCCACGGCCAGAGGGAGAAAGGGGAGGAGGCGGCGGAATGACGCTGTTAATAGGGCACTTTTGTCCCCTGTGGCAGAGGTGTGAGCCCTGCCCAGCTCGCCTGGGACCCCAGCAACGTCCACGCCTCCTGTCTTTTGCTCTGAACTCTCTTTGATCGGCGGAAACTTGGGACGAACTTGGGAGGCTGTGCTCAGGGCTGGAGTTCGGCGAACTGACTAATGCTGCTTCTGACTCACTCTTGGCCTTGGGCGAGCTCCTGCCCTTCTCTGAGCTGCCAGTTAAGCGGGCTGGGCCCAGACAGTCCAGCTTTAAAAATGTTGAAATCCACAGAAGCTTTTCTTGAAACAGTCTTTGGTAGAAATCCTGTATGTAGCAATGATAGGATAAAAGCTTAAAACATTTTTTTATCAGATGGCGAAAATTTTCCTTTATGAAGATGAGGAAAATGCTATGGTGAACCAACTAGGGCAGAGATGAGACACCCACCCCACCTGCCCCCCGTCCCAAGTGCAAGGAAAAATGGGTGGGTCTTAAGTTCTGCTGAACAGAAGCACCGTGGGACTTAGGCATGACCTTTGGGCTCCCGGTGGTTCTGTGTGTATTGTGAGCAAGACACCACTGTCCTTGGTTCCTGGCCATCTCTTCAAGGCTTCTGGGTAGCAATGTATTAGTTCTCCTGGTTCCTGTAATAAATGAGCACAAACCGGGTGGATTAAAAACAACAAAAAAATTTATTCTCTTACAGTTCTGGAAGCCTTAAGCCTGAAATCAAGGTGTCAAGAGGGCCATACTCCTTCCAAAAATTTTAGGAAAGAATCCTCTGGGTCTCTTCCAGCTTCTGGTGATGGCCCGCTACCTTGGCTTGTGGCAGAATGCCTCCAGTCCCTGCCTCCGTCTTCCCTCTGGGTGCCCGTGTCCAGGCTTCCTTCTTCTTACTAGGACACCAGTCATGGTGGATTAAGGGCGCATCCCTGGGGGCTCAGACTGTAAAGACTCCGCCTGCCAATGCAGGAGGCCTGGGTTAGACCGCAGTGTCGGGAAGATCCCCTGGAGAAGGGAACAGCAACCCACTCCAGTGTTCTTGCCTGGGGAACCCCATGGACAGAGGAGCCTGGCGGGCTACAGTCCACGGGGTCGCCAAGAGCCGGACACGACTGAGTGACTGACGCTTTCACTTCACCAGTAGAGGAGGATCTCATCGTAACTTGATTAAGTCTGCAAAGACTATATTTCCAAATAAGACCATTACCACGTTCTCAGGTTCCCAGTGGAAGAGAATTTGGAAGGGTGCCATGCGAAACAGTGTAAGTGAACAGCCTGGAAATACAGAGCCCCTTTGTCCCTCCAGAGTAAAGCCAGGCATACTTACTGCCCCCTCCAATCCCCAGGAAAGACTCAGCTTCCCTGAGGCCAGGGCTCCCCTCCTAGAACACCACCACGGAGCACGCAGGTGCCTTCTGGCCCTCTGCGGGGCTCAGAGCTTGGGGAACTGGCCCACGACGATGCCGACACTTGGCTCCTGCTGCTCCCGTGAGCTGTAGACCACCCTTTGCTCCTGCTCCAGGCACTTTGTGTCTTTGCCAGCATCCGTGGAACCGTGGCGGCTCCCACTTGTGAGCTTGCAGGTAGGGCACATCTCCGCCCGTCCCAGGTCCTAACGGGGTGGAACCTCTGGCTGAGTGAATGACTCCACATAACACAGAGGAGGGGAGTGTGCAAGCACTGTGGTGAGAATCAGGGAAGGGAGCAGAGGATCGCGGGTGCAGATCTGCCTGGGAGGGCCTGCGCAACCGGATGCCCAAGGAGGAGCCCGGCAGCTGAGCAGCGGGCAATGCAGAGGCCTTGCTGAGCCCCAAGTCTCAGGCAAGCTCTCACTCTCGCCACTGCCCCATGCGGGCAGCTGGGGGGTGGGGGTACGGACGAGGAGGCGGGGTGGGAAGCCTGAGAAGGCGCTGCAATCATGCTTCCGGGTGGGTGTGCGTGCGGGGTGAACCCCCGAAGTCTGGGGGCCCAGGAAGTGCTGGCCTTTGCTTACATGTGACCTGGCTTTGAGGAGCTGTTTTGCTACAAGGTGGGCCCAATACCTGTCCCCTCCCTCCACCTTTGGGACCTCCGAAGCTCTGTGATTTGGACCCAGTGCCTTCTGTCTGATCCCAATGTTTGGGGTTTTGAGCAAAAAACTCTCCTGGGGGCAGGAATGATGGCCGCTGTGGCAGCAGCCCTTGCCCCAAGTCTCCTACTCACTTCCTTACTGACCCAATATAGTTGTTGAGCCTGTCCCAGACCAGTTCAGTTCAGCTCAGTTACTCAGTCGTGTCCGACTCTTTATGACCCCATGAACTGCAGCACGCAAGGCCTCCCTGTCCATCACCAACTCCCAGAGTTCACCCAAACCCATGTCCATCGAGTTGG
>SJYA01009012.1:2740-13846 GCA_006410615.1 Neotragus moschatus
AGAAGACTAAAAGTATGTCAACTCAGGTGATAATGGCATTACTATTGAAAAATCTGAAAACATTTTTCTCTGAAATAACAACTTGTATTCACCACATTCATTTTTGTAATTATTAAGTGAACATGAAACATTAGCAATGACAGTAACAGTCATAAAACATTTCTTTCCCAGTTCTCATCTGCTGGAGTAAACATTACTTTATGAGATGCTACTGCAGTCTCAAAACACTTATGCATGTCAGCTGCTCTTCATTTTCGTCTTTTCTTCTAACTGGTTAGAGGTAGTTTTTTCCCCTTTCTCCACTGAGACTTTCTTTGGCCATTGTGTGCTACTTTCAGTCTGTTGGTAAAACCACAGGTATTCCAAAGAGATGTGATGGTGATGACTGTTTATTTTTACCCCCTCTGTATCTATTTTTGATTAATCCCAGGATTTAATTTGTCACCATCACTGATTGTGCTGTTGTCCACAGCTGATACCAGACTGGTTCACAAATGAAGAAGAGGTAGCTTTTAAACAATTCATTATTTTTTTCTTGTACTAATCAGACTGTAAATCATATTTTACAAATGCAAAAAAAGTATACTTTGAAAAAAACATAATTTTATTAATAGTTGAGCATGGTGTGTCCTCAAAGATCGTATTTTATGCTGCCTTGTAGGCTTTAAGCCGTGGTATAGTTTCATTAAAATTCTGCCTTTTTCCTACTATACAACCATCAGCCTTATAAAGAGATGATGTTGGGGTAGACCAGGGATTTTCTTGCAATTGTAAAACTTGGAAAGTGCCCTCATTTTTCTCAGACCTTCAGAACCCTGAATTAGAAAATGAGAAGTGAGGTTAGACCCAGATTCCCTACTCTCATTTGTAACTATGAGTTTAGTTCTGCACAAAAAGCCCAAGTCCTTCAGCCCAAGAGAAACAGAGGGCAGAGTGTCCAGCTTCAGTGCTCTCAATAAACTAACAGAGATGGAGAACAATTGTACTGTTTTTTCCTGCTACTTTCCTAATCTTTTTTAAAAAAATTATATTTGTTTTCTTTGAATCCAAAGATTGATGGCTAGTCCTATATTTGGGCTTCCCAGGTGGTGCCAGTAGTAAAGAGCTCACCTGCCAATGCAGGTAGACATAAGAGACACGAGTTTGATCCCGGATCAAGAAGATCCCCTAGAGGAGGGAATAGCAACCCACTCCAGTGTTCGTACCAGGAGAATCCCATGGACAGAGAATCCCATGGACAGAGGACCGTGGCAGGCTGCAGTCCATAGGGTCGCACAGAGTTAGATATGATAGAAGTGACTTACCTTGCAGTCATATATTTAATGAAGTAAAAAACCTTTGTAATTGATTATATGTATAAAACCATCTTCTCTTTTTTATGTAATCATTTAGGTAAAATACTCAAAATATTTCTTTCTACATGAAAAGAATGAATACTTACTGTATTGTTTTTTCAATTTTCTAATTCTAGACTTCTCATGTAAATAAAAATGAACCTAGTTATCAAATCCAGTAAAGTCATATGATAGTTATGGTATAATTTGCAG
The DNA here is from genome assembly GCA_006410615.1 of Neotragus moschatus. Taxonomy (NCBI): domain Eukaryota; kingdom Metazoa; phylum Chordata; class Mammalia; order Artiodactyla; family Bovidae; genus Neotragus; species Neotragus moschatus. Next base: position 4,288 of record SJYA01009012.1, read on the forward strand.
TAATATAGTATAGTTAACGGCTATGGCATACTTTGACACAGTGTAATATAGATACAAGGTGGTGAATATTTTAATCTCTTTACATAATATTTTAGAGAGTCAGGGAGGAATACACAAAGGAGATTGAATGCTCTTTATTTGTTAAGCTCGGTGGTAGACACACAGAATCATTATCTTATGTATATATTTTTGTATATGTTAAATATTATACAATAAATAAAATTTGAAGCATTTGGCAGTGCTGAAAGTGTATGCTTAAGGCAGGGTTCCTTGACTTTGGCACTATTAACATTTTGGACTCAATAATTCTTTTTTGGTGAGTGTTGTCCTGTAAATTGTAGCATGTTGAGCTGCGTCCTTAGCCTCTGCCCACTGGTTGCTGCTCCCTGACACCATTTGTGACACCGAAAATGCTTCAGATGAGACCCGTGTCCCCTAGGGGCAGGACTGTCTCTGAATGAAAACCACTGTCTGAAGAACGATTTTTATTTCTCAAAGATAGGTAGTATAGTTTCAGAATTTAATAAAATTCCAGTCATTCGCTTTTATTTTCTATGTTAATTAAAAACTCTCAGGACAGAGGGCTTGAACATTGATTATTATAAGCAAGAGCAAAAGTTGATTCTTTGTGTTTAAAAAAAAAAAACCCTCTTTCCTAAGAATATAAAGTGTTCATGTTAAGTTCAGATTCTGAGAGAATTCATTCACATTAAATTGCAAATAGACCTAATCAAGCATTGTTTAAAATATAGGCCTTAATTTTTTTCAGGGGTGAATTCAGGCAGTTTTACTAGTGTGATTTAACTTTTTTTTTCTTTATCACATACTAGGTGGCTTTTTGTTTTGCATTAACAATTTAATAGTGTTGAACAGTTCACTTTATACTATTTAAAAGACCTTATGGTGATTTTTTTAACTGTATGTCTTTTAAGAAAGGCAAATAGTATAGTGATAACAACTTTCAATTTGGACCCAAAAAGCTGTGTGGAAATCCTAGCTCTATCATAGCCATGGGAACCTGAGAAGGTTACCTAACCTCTCTGGGCACATTGTCTTCTTCATCGTCTAAACAGCTGATGAGTCCATTGTGAGGATTAAGTTAAATAACATCCACTGAAGTGTCCCGACATGTAGCACAGTGCTGGCAAAATAATAGGCATACAACACATATCTTTTGAAGTGAGTGGGATCAGTTCAGTTTTGCTTTTTTTCCCAAACATTTTCCTTCAAAATGTTTAGTTGAATAGTCTCAGTTTTCTATGTTAATAGAATCCTCAGCAGGGTGATAATTCTTTTGGGGCTACTTGCTTCCTATGCACTGTCTGGAAACTCAGCAATAAAGACATCAAATGATGACAAAGGAAATCTCCAGGACTAGTCTACCATTTTTGAGGATAATTCAGAAGGCTCACTTCAACCTATTTGATCCTTTGGATCCCATTCATTATTTTGTATTTCTGTTTATTTGCATGCTGGAAAGGTAAATGTAGTTTTCCAAGTAGGCAAAAATACTTGAATTAAGATAGAACTGATTGATGGAGCTGACTCTGGGAGAATGACAGAGGTGAGACAGGGGACTTTCCAATATGATCAGAACTTTTTAGTATTTTAAGTGTTCTGTAGATTTTTAATATTCCACTTGAATAAATGAAACAAAACTTTATCTATCAGTTCTTTCCCAGAGTTTCACCATTGTTGAGTTTATATTATTGTAAGATACTCATGTCTTCTTTTCATGTTACGTTATCATTAAGCTTGAGATAAGGTTATTATACTATGAGGTCCTTAGGGCAAATTATCAGAAAGTATTTTTATATTTGTCTTATTTGTTTAGGTGTGTTTTATTTTGTGTTGTGTAGTCTTAGAATCATATATTTTACATTAGCATCATTTAAAATATATGAGAACATGTATGAAATCATGGTTTTATGACATTTCCAATATATATTATAGATTAAATTATATATTTTAGTTTGAATATTAGTGAATGATATTTTATAAAATTTGAAGTATGTGAAATTGCAAATATGACTTTGTTCTAAAGGTTTGCTGTATAAGAATTTGTCATATTAAACAGTTGATCAGAAATGTTGTGATCCATTCCAAATAATTATAGTTTAATAGCTACTTTGAATATTTCTTCTAATAAAGAATCACAAAAGATATTAAAAGTTCATAAGCTCACAAGCTTAGACGACGGTACTAAAATGTGGCCTGAAGATTGCTTTGTGTTGGCCAGAAATAGGAGGGTGGGATTGCTGTATGACAGCAAGGAAAGGGAAGACTTTTTAGATGGGTTTATCGTGCTTTGGTATGGCTTTTATGAAAGTTTGGAAGTGAGATTATGTCCTAGGAATGGTACACCAAGTGAGGAAATGGAGGAGGGGATGAATTGAGAGATTGGGGTTGACATATATACACTTGCTGTTGTTCGGTTGCTAAGTCATGTCCAACTCTTTGCAACCCCATGGACTGTAGCCTGCCAGGCTCCTTTGTCCATGGGCTTCTCCAGGGAAGGATACTGCAGTGGGTTCCCATTTCTTTCTCCAGGGAATCTTCCTAGACCAGGGATCGAACCTGTGTCTCCTGCATGGGCAGGGACTGCCATCAGGGAAGCCCCTATATATATATATCCACTATTATGTATGAAATAGATAACTAATGAGAACCTACTGTATAGCACAGGGAACTCTTCTCATGGTTCTGTGGACCTAAATGGGAAGGAAAACCAAAATAAAGGGGATATATGTATACATATAACAGATTCACTTTGTTTTACAACAGAAACTAACACAACATTGTCAGGAAACATTTAACAGCAGGGTTCCTGCATGCTGTTTTCTATTTCTCATAAATCCTCTGTTGCTTATCAGTTCCTGGCACCAGGAATGAGTAAAACGGCACACTGTTCCCAGGATTGAGGTCAAAGGATGAAACGTGCGTGAATCTCCATCAGTAAACATTCTCCTTATGACAAAGCTGCTTAGTCACAACCCTTTTTTTTGAGATATAGATTGTCTCCTGACCTTATGACCATTGTTAATACTTTGTTCCCTTGGTAATGGTTGCTGTATGTTTGGTTTTCTGATCTCTATCATTGTCGAAAGAAATTTCTTGTACAACAGCCCATATATACTCACAGAAATATCATTAAAATACCCTTGCTCCATCAGAGCTTGAGTCCCCGTGTCTGTCCTTCTGTTTTTCTTTCTTTTTTTCTTTCTCTCTCTCTCTACCTCCCTCCGGCTAATTCTCTGGAGCATAGAAACTCGCCTAGCTCACTCTCCTGCCCGGGCTTTCAAGACCTCCTCGAGAGGGTGCACTGAGCCTTCATGAGTAGTGCAAGCCCTGTTCTAGGGTTTTATTGGTTCACTGCGTGAACCAGGGAATATTAGCTTGTTTCTCTCTTTCAATTTCTTACTGTCAGCTCTGAACCACCAGGTTCCAGTCCATTAAGGCAGCTGTGCATTCATGCTAAGTTGCTTCAGTCATGTCCGACTGTGCGACCCTATGGACGGTAGCCCACCAGGCTTCTCTGTCCGTGTGATTCTCCAGGCAAGAATAGTGAAGTGGGTGCTGTGCCCTCCTCCAGGGGATTTTCCTGACCCAGGGATTGAACCTGCATCTCTTATATCTCTTGCATTGGCAGGCAGGTTCTTTGCCACCAGTGCCACCTGGAAAACAGATAAAGCAACTATACTCTAACTAATTACAAAAAATATGAACAAGAGCAGATGTGATTTAATGGAGAATTCTTCCTGTCGAAATGTTCAAAATATCTTTTTATTCCTTCTCTTCCAATTGTGGAACCTGTCTTCTGTGAGGTATTTGATAAGGTGTGACCATTGTCTTCCAGACTGTCCACACTGTACTCAGATTTAATTCTGCCTTTATTCTCCGATCATGGAATTAGACACCATCAAAAGTTTGAGTCAAAATTAACTTTATACGTTCTCTTATTCATTTTCTTTATTTCATGTAAGGAAAAACTGAAGCTCAAAGAAGTTTACATCACACAGCCAATCTGGAATCACAACTCAGTTCATGTGATGGCCAGTTCATTGATTTCTTTTTTTCCCTCCTGTTGTTTGGCCTGTCTTTTCTTGCTGTGATATGCAGATGGCTGAGGAAGTTGAGAGCTTACTTTTGGACAGAAATAAAGAATAGCCATAAGAATTTACTAATTATACAATTCATGCAATAAAAAGTAGCCACAGAAGTTTACTAATACAACAGTTCAAGCAACATCTATCATTGGAAGTCAGAGTAGAAATTAAATGGTCTTTTACATTTATATCTTTAATATTTTCTTCTGATATTAGGGGCATAGGATTTCATTTCTAAGCAGCATTTGAGTAAAATGAAAGTATAGTTCAAATACTAATAACACCATCATTTATTTTACCTCATATGAAGGACTCAAAGTGATGGCCCCATTTAATGAAATGACGTCTTTCAGCTCTCTGAGAAAAACAAGAGTAAATATTTTGGCCATCATTTTATAATTTTCTTAAGTGTATTTAGTTGAATAGAGCTGAAAAATTACTTGCTTCTCAGGAAAAGGAAATAAGGTCTCTCCTCTTTTTCCTTGAATGCTGTAATGAATCGCTATATCATCTCCTTGGACTTTATTCTTAAAATACCATCCTTAATATAGTGGGAGAGAGAAAAACAGCAACATCAAAACATTATGTTGGGTTTTAGTCACGTAAACACTCTGCAAGCCACTTAAACTCTTGGGCGAGTCACTTAAATTGCGCGTACGGTAGGGGGAGGGGGGTGTGTTCTTACAAAATTGGGTCATTTTACCAATTCCATGTATGGATACATGCAAACTGTAAACACTAAACAAATAGAACACAAGTATGGACAAGTCCCTTGGGTGTCTACTTAGCTCTAGTCTTTCACCTTTTCCTAGACATTTAGTAAAGGTAGTTAACTCTCCACCTGAATGTCCAACCATCTCTTGAAAGAGCATTCCCAAAAGAACTCATCTTTTTGTTCCATCCCCCAGATAAATATCTCCTTTCCTTATCTCCTGGAAATCTTTTCAGCCCTTCTCCCTCCTTGGACTCTGCCTGAGACTCAGCCCAGCACATCACGCATTCTTACTGATTCTTGAAGATTTATTAGAAGCACTCTGACCTCCCATTCCCACAGGATTAGCCTTATCTCTCATCACTTCACCCATTTTACTGATATTACTTTTGTTTCCTAGCTGATCTTTTTCACTAGGCGGCCTCCAGTCCAGCGCATCTTACTTGATTTGGCTTGGTTTTTCTTTTTCCTCCATCCATTCGCTTTCTTCCTTAAGAAGCAGTAGCAGTGACTGCCATCGGTTTTTAGTTGTTTGTTTTAAATCCTGTAGAGAATCTCTAGTTAATATCAAAGATTTGTTGAATTTCTAAGTCTTGAGTTTGAATAATTTGTACATGACTTGACTTTGCCTTTCTCCATGTCTTTGCATCCTTTGTATTTCATATCTTTCAAAATGTGACTTAAAACTCACCTTCTCCTAGAAACGCTCCATATTTTCTACGCCAACCTGAATATTGTCTGTTCTTCTGTGCATTTGTACTATTATATTCATAGTTTTTTTCTAGTGGTATTTCAAATTGATCTTTCATGTGATGCTGACATTCTGAACTATATCATAAGCATTCTCTGTTTTAGTAATCTTTTCAGTTCTTTTTGAACCAATCAGATGCATGATATTATATTCTGTTTATATGAAATACTCTGTTATCATCCCATTTGGTGACATTTTAGAGATTATCCAAATATTAGACTGACCCTGTCTGTAGGGCCATATTGAGGGGGTGAGCAGTCCATGCTAATATTGGTGTCAGATTTATGTATTTCTGCTTCTTGATTGTTTAATTCTGTGTTGTCTCCCAAGGTTTTCTGAGAGCTATAGAAACCGCCCCATCCTCCTTTGTTGAACCAAAGGAGCTTGTAAAACTAAGCATGAGGATTCCATACAGGGTCAAGCAATACTTATATGGAACCTACTATAGCATAGTAGGTGTTTCTGTCAGTTCTTAATGTTTCTGTCACAACCGACTCTGAAGTGAAAGTTCTTTTGCACTGAGTGGGGAAAACTATCATAGTGCATACAGTTTCCCCAGCCCCAGCTGCCTTTTTTTGGAGGGAGTGTGTTTTAGGCAAAGGGATGGTGGTGGTCTCCATTAACCTAAATTTATGCAAACTGTTTTTGGCACATTAAATCCAAAGGCAACAACCACTAGATCTACTTTATGTAAGTTCCATGATGTGAATACATTAAAAAAGAAAATCATGGCTACTTTCAGATGAAAAGGTTTTGTGTTGGTGAAGAACAACATCACACATAGGGAACCTTGGGTTATCAGTCGCTTTAAATCCACAAAGAACATCTCACCTAATATAAAGGCAAGGTTCTACCCAGGATGCATATAATATGAACACATCCTTGCCCTTTGGACCAAGGGACTTGTCAGCAGTCTGGAGAAGGGTTGAGCTTACTTAAGCAGGAGTTTGGGAACGTTTCTCAGATATAGTCCTCAGATCCTGAACATATGGGCTTCTTTTATCTGATAGTATGCCCAGGTCTCCTTAAAAGAGCCAACAGGTCATGAATCATAAAGAGGGCGGACTTTCAGAGGATGAACAATTAGTTGATGATGGAGTGAACAGCCACATCTGAAGGGAAGCCAAGATCCCCCAAAGCGATCCCCCTAACCAGCAAAAAAGCACGCATGGCATAACAAAGGTATTGGGTGAACTTATATTGATATATTGTCTTATTTGTGGTTAATAGTCATTTTATTTTTGTAGAATTTGTCATTGGCATTTATTCTAGATCCTTTCTTCGTATAATCTAATCCATTGTTTTGCATTTCATGGTGGAATAGTGGTAAAGTTTTCTCAGTGAATGTTTACAAATAAACATTAACACATGTTAGTAGTTGGGAAAACAATCAATTTTTGAGGATTCCAAGGTAGATTGTTACTGGTTTAGAAACTTAGTGCCCCAGGCCAAAAATAGTGTATGGGTTATTTTCAATAAATAATTTGAATACTGCTTCGAGGGCAAAATATTTCAAGCAAAACTAGGTTTGTGATTTGTTGTAGGATTTCTTCAGTTTTTGTTCAATTAGCACTCCTCGGTTTCTGCTACAAATGAATGCCTAAGCGTGAACATTGTTCAGGATCATCTCATTGTCTCTTACCGTACTCTTTTTAAACTCAATTGACAGTTCTTGATGTGAAAAATATATGGAATGTTTAGAAACAGTCAACAAAAGGCCAAAAATTATTTTTCCTTAAAAAATAAGTAAAACAAGTTTAGACAAAATGAATTAAAGTCTTGGGAATGATTACTTTGCTTGCAGAGGTAAAGTATACTGAGGAGTAAGTCTCGATTTTGCAAATATGAAGTCATTATATAGATGATGATGAACAGCTGAAAAATGTCCCTCACTGGCTCAACAGAAGAAATCAATATCAAATTGAATCAGATGAGTAGAAGCCTAAGTCCGATACTGTAACGTTTTAAGGCAAAAATGTGAACTCTCCCTGCATGATCAAGAATATCTGAGGACATAAGATTGAATTAAGTTTTACAAAAAATCATTTGGGACTACTCCTCTAATATTTGACTGTATGTATGCACTTCAAAGCATAGCGCTAATAAGGTGTACCGTATGAGCCCACTTCTCTTCAAGCCCATTGTTTATCCCTTCACCCTGGAAGAAACTGCTTTTCTGAATCTTGGTCTCATGCTCCCATGCTTTTCTTTATACTTTTATTACATAGGAATGTATATCCCTAAAACGTATATGCTTAGCTTTTACCTTTCTGAAAATTTTGAATGCGTAGAATCATTCTACATACATGTTCTATTATTAGCTTTTATAACTTTTTGAGACATGCAAGCTATTTTTTTTTTCATTTTTTTCATGATATTATTTTCCATAGTATGAATATTCCATGATTCATTTCCCCATTATCCTTTCAGGGAATGTTTGGATTGTTCCTCAGTTCGATTCAGTCACTCATTCGTGTCCTACTCTTTGTGACCCCATGGACTGCAGCACACTAGGCCTCCCTGTCCATCACCAACTCCTGGAGTCCACCCAAACCCAGGTCCATTGAGTCAGTGATGCTGTCCAACCATCTCATCGTCTGTTGTCCCCTTCTCCTCCTGCCTTCAATCTATCCTAGCATCAGGGTCTGATTGAAGCTCTAAAGTGCTGGAACTTCAGCTTCAGCATCAGTCCTTCCAGTGAATATTCAGGACTGATTAACTTTAGGACTGACTGAGTTGATCTTCTTGCAGTCCAAGGGACTCTCAAGAGTCTTCTCCAACACCACAGTTCAAAAGCATCAATTCTTCAGTGCTCAGCTTTCTTTATGGTCCAACTCTCACATCCGTAACATGACTGCTAGAAGTACCATAGCAGTCTGGAAGTAGCATACCATAGAAGTACCAAGTAATGTCTCTGCACTTTAATATTTTCCTTCAAGGAGCAAGCATCTTTTAATTTCATGGCTGCAGTAACCATCTGCAGTGATTTTGGAGCCCAAGAAAATAAACTCTCTCATTGTTTCCCCATCTATTTGCCATGCAGTGATTCAATCGGATGTCATAATCTTAGTTTTTTGAATGTTGGGTTTTAAGACAGCTGTTTCACTCTAATCTTTCACTTTCATCAAGAGGCTCCTCAGTTCCTCTTCGCTTTCTGCCATAACGGTGTTATCATCTGCATATCTGAGGTTATTGATATATATTGAAAAGGAAAGCTATAACCATCTGAATGCAGAGTTCCAAAGAATAGCAAGGGAGAGAAAGCCTTCCTAAGTGACAATGCAAAGAAATACAAGCTGATTCTAGAGTCTTATAATTACTGAATTATGGTATGTGTGCTTCTTCTACTTTACCAAATAATACCCGATTCATTTGTGGCATGCTTATTAATTTATACTAAAGCTGTATGGGAGTTCTCATTGCTTTAAATGAGTAATTCTCGTGCTTAGTTGTGTATTAATAGCATTTAGGGAAACTTAGAAAAATGCCATTGCCTTGACCCCCTACCCCCAGACCAACTCAGTGATAATTTGGGAAGATGGGACCCAGGTGTCATTTTCTCCTTAGCTTTATTGATATAAAATTGGTATACCAAAAACTGTACACATTTAGTTTATACTTTAATCAGTTTGGACATATTCATATACCCATGATACCATCACCACATCAAAGTAATAAACCCATTCTTTATCTCCAAAAGTTTCCTGTGTCCATTTAAGTTTTTATTTTTGTGGTATGAACATATAATTTGAAATCTACCCACAGCAAATTTTAAAGTGCACAATACCATGTTCTTCATATTGCATAGTAGATCTCTAAAACTTACTCATCTTGTAAAACTGTCACTTTATAACCATTTAACAACCCCTCATTTCCCCCTCCTCTCGGCCCTGACAATCATGATTGTGTTTTATACATCTATAATATAATTTGCCCATTTTCTATACTTCATTTGAATAGAGTGGTGCAGTGTTTGTCCTTCTCGGACTA
>SJYA01009014.1:0-15570 GCA_006410615.1 Neotragus moschatus
AGTTGGTGATGGACAGGGAGGCCTGGCGTGCTGCAGTTCATGGGGTCACAAGGAGTCAGACACGACTGAACTGAACTAAGCCAGAGGATGCCCTCCCTCAAACATTTCTCTTTTATCAGGGTAGGTGGTATTGGTTTTCAGCACTTTCTCAGAGAACTTTCCATAAGGATACAGTTTCTGGCATGAGAAATACTTCCTCATGACTCATTTCCAAGAGGGTGCTTTCTTTTCTTCTTTAATTACACCAGGGACGGGAACATTCTTTTCCACCTGAGTTTTGTCTTTATGGTTTCAGATCACATGTGCTCACCTAGTCACACAGGTCTGTCTGCTGGACCTTCTGGGGAAAGGCTGGGACCAAGGCCTAGGATGTAGGGCCATGGTAGCTCAAAGACCAACACAGTAAAGTGACAGGAAGCTCACTTTAGTTCAAAGCATCATGATTTTGGAGTCTGAAAGAACATGACGTGCTTTTTCTTGTGGACAGATCCTTAGGCTTTTGTCTGTGCCGTTATTGGTCTGTGCCTTGCTGAGTCTATGTCTGGCTATAAACTTTTGTATTTATAAACTGAGTGGAAGCCAACAGAAGAACATTATGCACCAGGAACCAAGTGGAGAATGTTGGCAATAAAAACAATCTTGTGATAATTGAGGATTTTCTATTAATTTTTCATTAGGCTATTCTTTGGGTGTTTCCTTCTTAAATAATTAAATTCCATGTATCAATGCCAGTTCCTTTTCTTTTGACTTTGAAAATTCAGGATTATACAAATTACTGCAATCCATGTGAGTGGCTCTTTTGCAATCTGTGTCAAGAGATTTGACTCCAATAATCTGACTTTTCAGAGTTTGTTCCAATCTCAAGAAAGTAATTTCAAAGAAAATTACTTTTACAAAAAAATTTATTGACAAAAGATGTAAATTATGATGTGTTTATTTCTAAGAATGTTATATAACCAGTTAGATGATAGTTAAAAACAGTGTATGGCAGCATGTGAAAATATTCATGAGACAAAACCAAGTGTCCACCACCACCAGCCCTGGAAAAATAGCTACTTGGGTGGAAAAGTCAGACATGTGAAAGAAATGAGAAAAATAAAAATAGTGAATTTGTTGGAGTGTGAGAAGTATGGATGGAATTATTTGTTTAATTTCTTTAATGTCATAAGTTCTTCAATAAATAAAAACGTGAAGAAAAGGAGGAGGAGCAGAAGCNGCCCTGGAAAAATAGCTACTTGGGTGGAAAAGTCAGACATGTGAAAGAAATGAGAAAAATAAAAATAGTGAATTTGTTGGAGTGTGAGAAGTATGGATGGAATTATTTGTTTAATTTCTTTAATGTCATAAGTTCTTCAATAAATAAAAACGTGAAGAAAAGGAGGAGGAGCAGAAGCCAGGTCTCGTAGGAGAAGGACAAGGAGCTGACAGTTGTGGGTCTGGATACAATGACCACGGGCCATTGCTGTGGGGCCCTTCTCAAATGATTGTTCTTAGGGACGCACGGGAAGGATGACAGACTTCCTTTAAAGGAAGCCTGCTCTGGCCTACGAGCCCTCCTTCAACAGGGCGAGATCTCATAATGCTTTGTGATTCATCTGGACACTAATTTTTTGGACAACTTTCTAGGTGCTCTCCCTGGCCGAATTCTTCTGGCCTTGTATCCTGTTCATGATTCTGACAGTACTTCGTTTTCAAGAACCTCCCAGACACAGAGACAATTGTGAGTTTCATTTTTATTATACTTTTTGATCCCCAACATCTAGAGAAGAAAATGCAGCATTCTTTTTCTTCTGTTGCGCTTTATACATTCTGAATCCTGTGTGAAATGAATGGATAGGGTTCTCTTGTTTACACCTCTGTTTCTGGGATATATGCCAGTAGGCCTCTATTTAGATTCTTTCTCTTAAGAATGATATTCACGTTTGCCCAATCTAACAGGTAGATTTATTCCTCAAATTAAGCTGTCTCAATTCAGGATATAGGTATATAAGTCGTTATAAACGTAGAAAGAGGAGAGGAAGAGGTAAGTGTGGGGGAGACGCATTTCATTTTACCAGCATGATGGTGATGATGGTGGTGATGATGATGGTGATGATGAAGACGATGGTGATGAAGATGATGGTGATGGTGATTTTGGTGGTGATGATGGTGATGACGATGGTGGTAAAGCAGTTAGAAACCATTATTAATAACTTCCTCTGCTCTAGGTGTTTTATCAGGAAGACCATTTCGTTTACCTGGTTTAAACCGCAACAGTATCACTCCTTAAGAAATGATTGCCTGTTTTGTTTCTATCATGCCTACGTTCACTTGAAATATGGATAATGTGGTTAATTCTAAAAATGTTATATGATTAGAAATTAAGGAGTGACTTTTATCTCAAATAGTATGTCACTATTCACAGTAGTAAATTAATGTATTTATTCATTTGGCAAATAATGTTTTGAATCCCTTTGAGTCCAAGCTTTGGTGAGGACGAAGTGGTGGACACGGTATTTTCCCTGTCCTTGCAGAACTTACTGTAGGGCCAGACTATGATAATGCAGTGAGGGAGTGCCATGTTGGGACTCCATACAGGGTACCGTGAGCAGAGGAGAAGTGGCTGCTCCATTCTGAAGAAGGGGTTCTGAGGAGTTAGCAAGTGTGAGTCTTTGTCAGATGAAAGAGTTCAGGGGAGGACAGACCTGGGCAGAGCAGACAGCATGGGGGAGGATCAGAAGAAAAGGAGTTTATACGAGTGAGAAGCAGACATGTGGCTGGAGGAACAAACAGGTTCAGGTCAGCAAAAGCTCTGAAGGATGCGGAAGATGGTGACTTCCCAAAGGGTGCTGAGGGGTGGGCTTCTCAGGGGGTACTAGTGGTAAAGAACCTGCCTGCAGTGCAGGGGCCATAAGAGATGCAGTTCGATCCCTGGGTCGAGAAGATCCCCTGTGGAGGAGCGTGGCAGCCCACTCCAGGATTCTTGCCTGGAGAATCCTATGGACAGAGGAGCCTGGCGGGCTACAGTCCATGGGGTTGTGAAGAGTCAGACGTGACTGAAGTGACTGAGCGTGCATGCACGCACACACACACACACACACGCACACACGCACACACGCACGCACGTCTGGGGTGGGATTGCTGAATCACATGGTAATTCTATTTTTAGTTTTCTGAGGAGCCTCCACTCTGCTCCCCACAGTGGCCGCACCAACTTACACTCCCACCAACCATGTGGGAGGGTTCTCTTTTCTCCAGGAAGTGGTTTATTGTACCATTTGTCCTGAAAGCCCTTGGATCCTATCCAGTTTTTCTAAACATCCTCGCGTTAAATGACCTTTAGTAACCACACTCAAGTTCTTAAGAATCCAGGAACTCCTCTGCTTTTATATGAGATGAAAGGAGGTGTTTGCTCTGATTCTTCCAACCCACAGCCTATTCACAGTGTCTGGAGGTGAGGTTGAATGACAGGTACTGACACGCCTTGAGCAGGAAGAGGAGTCTCCCGCAGCTGTGCATATGGCCAGGCAGAGCCATCCTGCCTTGCAGCCTGTGGGTAGGCCCTGGAGGAAAGGTGTTAATGTAAAAGGTTTCTGTCCTTTCTTTTTTCTGTTGGGCTGCTGAGGTGTTTTTTAAACTCACAGCAGGACTGATAACGTAATAACATGATATTACATATTACTGAACTCACTAGGTATTCCATTTCTGGGACCAGTCGTATGGACTCATTTCTGCCTTGTATCCACTTCCAGGCTATTTGCAACCCCGGGATCTGCCCAGCCGGGGTGTTTTCCCCTTTGTCCAAGGCCTTCTTTGCAACACCGGGTCGAGGTGCAGGAACGCAAGCTATGAAGGGGCTATGGAGCAGCATTTTCGGTAAGAGAAACACAAACATCCTTTTCATGGGAAGCTCCTGAATAGAACTGACATGAGGCTTTTAGTTCAGCCTCAGTAATTAGGGGGTGAGCCAGCCATCATAAGAAACACAGAATTTAGAATCACCAGGAAATCAGCTTTACGACATTCAGACTCACATGCAAACAGCCTCCATAATGGTTCATTTCCAGTAACAGGTCTTTCCACAGCTGTTCCAAGAGTCACAAACTGATTGCTGATTAGCAGATGCCTTTTGCTTGTCATAGTTTGTTTTCTCTGACCTTAAAATTACCCTCTTGGCCAACTATGTATTTTTGGCACCAAATGCTCGAAAACAAATATTTGTTTGAGTTACCCACTGGGCTTTTCCTACTGTGCTATTTTGGACCAGCATCTATTTGCAGCTGAGATACACTTGACCTGGACCAGGTGACAGTAGCTATCGTGACTCTGGATGCTGAGCCTGGCCTGTGTTTACCTGTGGCAGCATTCTGGCACCGAAGACTAAAGAGAGGAGCAATGGGAGGTATTTTATGTGAGAAGAGTCAAAATACAGAAGATTTTTAACTTAGAGCTCCCTGAAGGCTCTGGAAACTTCTCTCGGTGGAGTTAGATATGAAAAGCAGCTGAGTCATCAGATGGTTTGAATTTTTCACATGTGAATCATCTGTCTTTGCTTCCTCCAGCCTTCTGGCTGTTGACCCGTCTATGGCCTTGAAGTGTAAAACCTGCTAACATAAGTGATCTTTAACTTTCAACTGTTAAGTTACGAGAATGCAAAGTCTTCTAGGTAATTTTGGCCACATCTGGTATGATACTTTTAAAGGGTGGGTGCTTACATGTTTTTCGAGAGAGGTAATATAAACATATGATATGAAGAAAATCATTTGAGCGTAAAGTCATAACCCTGGAATACATGGTGGGCTTTTTGTATGTGCAGGAAAGAAAGTGCCTTTATGGGAAAATGAGAAGCGTTTGAGGCTGATCAGCGTTCCCATTTCAGGTCTCTCTTACATATTTTCATCACTCAGAGTGGGGAATTTGTGTGTCCTTGAAGGGGGCAAAGTGGGGCTTTGCATGCAAACCGTTATCATCGACCCCATCTCTTCTTCGTTGTGTGCTTCTGAGCAGTTTACTGAGCTGCATTTGCTTCTCACCCCCCTCCTTCCCTGTTGTGAGTGTTGAAGTGCTGGCGGGGCAGCCCTCCTGCGGTGGGAGTTAGCACTCACCCATCCCTACGGCTCTGGCTCCAGCAGTCACACTGACACTGGAGTCCCCACATCAGAGAATAGCTCTGCCCTCGTCTCCCGGTCCCTCCACTTGCTGACACCAGATGGTCACACAGCCTGCAGAGACCTCTCCCCACGTCCTGAGAACCACAGTCCGTTTCAGAGCCTTGGACGCCGATGAGCAGGAAAGAAGTCCCTTCTGGTGCTGGGCTCTGTCCTTGGACCTGCCCCCTCTACTCAGAGGCTCTCGCTGTTTTCATGTTCGTCCAGGACGAAATCAGTGAACTCCCCAAACCATAATTAAAAATTCACTTCTGATCCCCTTTTGAGAATTGTCTCAGATTATGAATATCTGAAAGCAAAAGTTTAAGTCTATTTAAATATCACGGTTAACCAATTTGTGGATGTCTGTGCCCTTTGTGATCCCTGGGGAAAGTTCACTTTGGGCAGGAATCCCAAATTTCATCTGATCTAGGATCAGTTCAGTTTAGCTGCTAAGTCATGTCTGATTCTTTGTGACCCCCTGGACTGCAGCACGCCAGGCTTCCTTGTCCTTCACCATCTCCAGGAGTTTGCTCAAAGTCATGTTCATTGAGTTGGTGATGCCATCCAACCTTCTCATCCTCTGTCTCTCCCTTCTCCTCCTGCCCTCAGTCTTTCACAGCATCAAGGTCTTTTCCAATGAGTCAGCATCAGGTGGCCAAAGTATTGGAGCTTCAGCTTCAGCACCAGTCCGTCTAATGAATATTCAGGGTTGATTTCCTTTAGGATTGACTGGTTCAATCTCTCTTCTGTCCAAGGGTCTTTCTAGAGTCTTCTCCAGTACCACAGCTCGAAGGCCTCAATCCTTTGGCACTCAGTCTTTTTTATGGTCCACCTCTCACATCCATACATGACTGCTGGAAAAACCATAGCTTTGACTATATGGACCATTGTAGGCAAAGTGATGTCTCTGTTTTTTAATACACTGTCTAGGTTTGTCGTTGCTTTTCTTCCAAGGAGCAAGCGTCTTAATTTCATGGCTGCAGTCACTGTCCACAGTGATTTTGGAGCCCAAGAAAATAGAATCTGTCACTGTTTCCATTTAAACATCACAGTTAGCCAGCTTGTGAATTTCTGTGCCCTTTGTAATTCCCTGGGGAAAGTTCACTTTTGGCAGAAATCCCAAATTTCATCTGATCTAGGTCATGATTAAGAAAATCTGCTTTCAGATTCCTGGTTTTATTATGGAACCAATGCTCAGCGCTTCAAAGAGGATTTCAGAGTTGGAATTGTGAACCATGGATCATAACTGCACAGATTAAGTGGGTATTGCCACTGCGTGGCAATACAAGGAATTGCTCTTCATTGTTTAAAGTCAAGCTGACAGCATAAAAGCAATTGAAGGTGCTTCACGACGCGAACACACTGTCTGAAGCTGCCCCCTGCGCCCTTTCACTGTCAGGACCTGCAGGAGCTGCTCACCAGGCCAGGACGTCCTTCATTCTCATCCCAGCCCCTTGAAGGGTTTCCATCTAACTGTTCCCGATTATTCCCTACTCTTCTCACTTTCTTGCCTTCAATATTTTAATTTTTCTTCTTCCTCGAATACACCCAGGTCCCCTGAGAGCCATCTCGCTGACTCCACCTTATTCCAGGAAGCCCTCCTGCTGTACATCTCACTTGCTCCCTGACTGCTGCTGCCTCCCTCTTGGCTTCTCCTCTGTTGGCTTTTCCCTCTTTGGATGGTCTTTAGAGTGCCTTCCAAGCTTTAGCGTCTCTAGTGTATAGTTTAATGTCACCCTGCTCCAGTACTCTTGCCTGGAAAACCCCATGCACAGAGGAGCCTGGTAGGCTGCAGTCCAAGGGGTCACTAAGAGTCGGATACGACTGAGCGACTTCACTTTCATTTTTCACTTTCATGCACTGGAGAAGGAAATGGCAACTCACTCCAGTGTTCTTGCTCTTGGGGGAGACTGGTGGGCTGCCGCCTATGGGGTTGCAGAGTTGGACACAATTGAAGCGACTTAGCAGCAGCAGCAGTGTATAGTTTTCCTGATCACAGGGTCAA
This sequence comes from Neotragus moschatus, assembly GCA_006410615.1. Lineage (NCBI taxonomy): Eukaryota > Metazoa > Chordata > Mammalia > Artiodactyla > Bovidae > Neotragus > Neotragus moschatus. The sequence continues at coordinate 7,135 of SJYA01009014.1, forward strand.
GGCCCCTTTGCTATGAGTTGAATCATCTTTTTCCAACCAAAGCAGCTAAGAATTTGATCCTTGTTTCATCAGTGACTCCTCTGACAGCAAGGAGGACTCAAGTTCAAGGCAGGATTAAGGTGGCCCTTTCCCATACCCTGTCCTACTTCTGGGGGCCTCCTTTCTCTCACTCTGTCCCCACCCTCCGGACTTTGGAGGCAGGCTGCTCCCCGTGGTCCAGGTTCCTCCCGGGGATGAAACCTTATGGCCTCCGAGCAGCGTGGATTCTCTGGCTACTCCTGTTGCACCCGAGCAGAGAGCCTGCGGGTTCCTGATCCAGGCTCTTGCCCCTCTCCCTCCCCTCCTGGCCTCGGAAAAGAGGGGTCACAGTTAGGGTGATCACAGATGGGGAACTGTCCGCACCACTCCACGGTGACACAGATACTTCCATAGAGCGAAGGTGCTTCCCTTCCTGCCCAGTTGGAGTCTGCCCACTGTGCGATGAACCTTCTCCCTCTTTCTCAGGCTTTCCCAGCCCTACTTCCAGCTTAGTCCCTCACTCCCTTTGTCTCTGTAGCGTTCACTCTAACAAGCCACAAGGAAAGACAATTTTGCAGGGTCCTGGGTTTGTTTTCAGGCCCTGAATTTCCAGTGTTTCAGTGAAGCGCTGGCTCAGCACATGTGAGGGACGTTCCCCTGGGCATGGAGCCCCCCTTTCTGACCTGCAGTCACCCAGAGGTCCTGGTCTATCCTCCAGCTACGTGTGGGTGGGGTCTCCCCCCAGGAGTCCCCTCCAGGCCCAGCTGAGCTTTCTCTCTGTGACAGTCAAGAACTTGGGGAATCAGGTGTCTTCCGCTACTTTTTATTTGTAAGTTTCTCTCTCCATGAAACTTGGTTTATATTTAGAACATGTTTATCTCTTTAGTTAATAAAGATAACTTCCTTGGAGAAGAAAATGGCAACCCACTCCAGTATTCTTGCCTGGGAAATCCCATGGACAAGGGAGCCTGGTGGGCTACAGTCCACAGGATTGCAGTAGTCAGACACGACTTAGCAACTAAACCACCATAAAGATAACTTTCTACATTATCTTCATTGTCTTCCAAAATTATGGTTTTCCTTTCACATGTAAATCTCTCATCCATCTGGGCTTTATGTCTTTGAATGGTGTCACAGTGATCCACTTTAGATTTTTTCCATTTGGGTGAGTGATTGCTGTAGTTTCACTCTTTAAAGAGATAGCCCATCTTGTCCTGATCTGCAGTCTCGAGGGTCTATGTGTCAAGCCTCTTGCGTGCCCTTTTTCCAATGTCTGTTTTGTCCAGCAGGCCATCCCTGAACTATTCTTCAGCGTCTTTTTTATGATAATGTCTGACATCTGATGTCTGACATATTTGGCTCTGCTCCTTGAGGGAAGTCTCTGCTCTTCCATTTAAATTTATAAATTCATTGTCAAGGTCAATGAAAAAACCCTATTGGCATTTTGATTGGAATTGCATCAAGTCCCGTGGTTAAATGACACATCATTTAATTTACTTTATAGCTTCATAATATTTTTGCTTAAAAGCCCTGCATATTTTTTTACTGAGTGTGATCGGATTATACTTTTAGTTTGCATTTCCTTAATCATGGATGATGTTGAGCATCTTTTCATATCTTTATTGGCTGTTTGACGTTCTGTGTATAAATGGTTTGTTCAAATCTTTTTTTTGGTGGTTGTGGGGAACTGCACTGCATGGCACGTGGGATCCTTGTTCCTCCACCACTGATCAGATCTCTGTCCCCTGCAGTGGAGGTGTGGATTCTTCAACCACTGGATTGCCAGGGAGGTTCCCTGTTCAAATCTGTTAACAATTTATTTTGTAATTTTTGGTTTTACTGCATTTTTAGAACTCTTTACTTACTTTGTAAATTTTTTATCAGAAAAATGTGTTGTGAATATTTCTTTCCAGTCTGTGACCTTTTTTTGAAGTGCAGAGTTTTTTTTTTTTTTGTTTTTTGTTTTTTGAGGAAATTCAGTTTATCACTTTTTTCTGTTTTGGTTATGCTTAAAAAAATTTTTTTTTAATTTAGGTATAGTTGGTTTACAATGGTGTGTTAGTTTCAACTATACCGTAAAGTGATTCAGTTATATACATATATAAATGTCTGTATTCCTTTAACGTTCTTTTCAATTATAGGTTATTATAAGATATTGAGTATAGTTCTAGTGTAGGTACTATAGTAGGTTCTTATTGGTTATCTACTTTATATTCAGTAATGTGTATATTTTAATCCCAAACTAATTTATCCTTCTCTTCCCCTCCCCTCTGGTAACTAAAGTTCATTTTCTATGTCTATGGGTCTACTTATGTTTTGTAAATAAGTTCATTTGTATCCTGTTTTTAAACACCACATATAAGTGACACTATATGATATTTGTCTCTGTCTGACTTCCTTCGTTCAGTGTCACGATTTCCAGGTCCTCCCGTATTGCTGTAAATGGCATTCATTATTCCGCTCACTTTTATGCTGCTGCTGCTAAGTCGCTTCAGTCGTGTCCAACTCTGTGCGACCCCATAGATGGCAGCCCACCAGGCTCCCCCGTCCCTGGGATTCTCCAGGCAAGAACACTGGAGTGGGTTGCCATTTCCTTCTCCAGTGCATGAAAGTGAAAAGTGAAAGGGAAGTTGCTCAGTCGTGTCCGACTCTTAGCGACCCCATGGACTGCAGCCTACCAGCATCCTCCGTCCATGGGATTTTCCAAGCAAGAGTACTGGAGTGGGGTGCCATTGCCTTCTCCAATGCTTGAGTGTTATTCCACTGTATATATGTACCATGTCTTCTTTCTCCATTCACTTATGTCCACTCATTGGTCAAGGACACTGGGTTGCTTCCATGTCTTGGCTATTGTAAATGGTGCTGCTGTGAACATTGGGGTGCATGAGTCTTTTTGAATTATGGTTTTCTCTGGGTATACATGCCCAGGAGTGGGGTTGCTGTCATATGGAAGCTCTGTTTTTAGTTTTTCAAGGAACCACCAGCCTATTTTCCACAGTGGCTGCATCTATTTATATTCCCACCAACAGTGTGGGAGGGTTCCCTTTCCTCCACACCCTTTCCAGGATTTATTGTTTGTAGATTGTTTGATGGTGGCCATTCTGACCATTGTGAGATGATATCTCATTGTACTTTTCATCTGCATTTCTGTAATAGCTAGTGATGCTGAGCATCTTTTCATGTGCCTTTTGGCCCTCTGTATGTCTTGTTTGTGCTTTTTGCATTTTTCTCTAGCAATGAAATATTTGTGTAACTGAAGATTATTACAGTTACCTACTGCAGTTTCTTTTATAAGTTTTATAGTTTTAACTTTTGTTGGCGGGTAAGACCCAGTTTTGAGTTAGCTTTTGTATATGATGTAAGTGTTGAGGTTTATCTTACATTTGGTTGTCTAGTAGTTCTAATACCATTTGTTGAAAATACTAAACTATGCCCATTAAACACAGTTGGCACCTTTGTTGAATACCAGTTGATCCAATAATATCATGTAGATCTGGTTTTGTTCTCTTTTATTTCAATGGTTTTTACAACTATCCTTAGGCCAATACTCTACAGCTTTAGAGCAAATGTCTTGAAATCAGGTACTAATGTGTCCAACTTTTTTTTCAAAATTATTTCATCACATCTGTGAATTTCCATATATATTTAAAAATCAGCTTATTTATTTCTACATAAAAGTCTGCTGGGATTTTGATGAAGATTACATTAAAAAATAGCCTAGTGAAGGCATGAAGGTGCTCAGTCATGTCTGACTCTTTGCAAGCCCATGGACTGCAGCCTACCAGGCTCCTCTGTCCATGGGATTTTCCAGGCAATAGTACTGGAGTGGATTTCCATTTCCTTCTCCAGGGGATCTTCCTGACCCAGGGATCGAACCCAGGTCTCCCGCATTGCAGACAGATGCTTTACTGTCTGAGCCACCATTCATATACCATAAAATGACCCATTTAAAGCATAAAATTCAATAGTTTTTAGTGTGTTTACAGAATTGTTCAACTATCACCACAATGAACTGTAGAAAATGTTGAATCACTCAAAAAAAAACCTGTATCCATCAAAACTCACCCCTCATTTTCTCCGCATTTTCCCTACTCTTGGCTTAGGCATCTGCTAATCAGCTTTCTGTCTCTATAGAACTGACTGTTGTGGACATTTATAGAAATGAAATTATGCAACTGTGGGGTTTTGGCAGTGTTTCTTTCATGTGGCATAATGTCCTGAAGATTCATTCCCGTTGTAGCAGAAGTCAGTATTTCACTTCTTTTTATTGCAGATAAGTTGTATATTATATTATATTGTTTTTGGTCAACGGTTGGTAGTCATATGAGTTGTTTCCGCTTTTTGGCTATTATGATTAATGCTGCTACCCATGTGCTACAGTTTTTGTGTGAGTGTGTATTTTTCTTTCTCTTGAATGCCTGGAAAGTCATGCGGTAATTCTGTATCTGACATTTTAAGGAGCTGTCAGGCTGCTTTCTGCCATGTCTCCGTCCCTCCAGCAGTGTAGTAGGGTTCCACATGCCCGTGTCCTCACCAGTACTTACTCTTCTTTCCCTCAGGTTATAGCTGCCCATAAGTGTGGTGAGGTATGGCGTGGTAACCCCGTGGTTTTCAATCACATTTCCCTAATAGTTAATGATGTGGACACTCTTTTAATGTGCTTTTTGATCACTTGTATATCTTCTTTGCAAACATGTCTGTTCTAATGCTTTGCCCATTTTTAATCGGGTTATCTGTCCTTTTATTACTGAGTTGTAAGTGTCCTATATATATTCTAGACACAAGTCCATTACCATATATAGGATTTGCACATATTTTTTCCTATTTTGCTGCTTGTCTTTGCAGTTTCTTACTTTTATTCTTTGAAGTATCTGTTCAGTTCAGTTCAGTCGCTCAGTTGTGTCCAACTCTTTGCCACCCCATGGACTGTAGCATGCCAGGCTTCCCTGACCATCACCAACTCCTGGAGCTTGCTCAAACTCATAGCCATTGAGCTGGTGATGCCATCCAGCCATCTCATCCTCTGTCATCCCCTTCACCTCCTGCCTTCAGTCTTTGATGAGGTCCCACTAATCTATTTTTTCTTTTGTTGCATTTGCTTTTGGTGTCATATCTGAAAGTCTTTGGCTAACTCTTAATCATGAAGAGTTACTCCTGTGTTTTCTTCTAAGGGCTTTGTAGTTTTAGCTCATATGTTAATCTATCTATTTTGGGTTGAATTTTGTGTATTGTGTGAGGAAGGGGTAAAAATTCTTTCTTTTCTATATGGACGTCTAGTTGCTTCAGGGGATTGCATTTAATCTATAAATTAGTTGGCAGAGAATTGATATCTTAATCTTAAGACTCAATATTAACACTGAGTCTTCTAATACATGAGCATGATATATTTTCTATTTGTTTAGATTTTCTTGAATATCTCTGAGGAATGTTTTTGTGGTTTTCAGCTTACACATTTTGTAGTTTACTACATTTTGTACTTTATACATTTTGTTGATGTATTCATATATAGTTTCATATTTTTTGTATTGTTTTAAAATTTTAAAATATGGACAACCAGTTCTAGTGACTTTTTAAAAAATCTCTCATAAGATTTTTTATATACATGATCATGTCACCTGGAAATACAGTTTCACTTTATCCTTTACTACCTGGTTGCTTTTTCTTTCATTTAGAATTTAATGGTTTTTTACGTTTATTTAATTTCTTTATGTTCAAACTTAATCAGTTTTATACCTTTCTTATATAAAGATTAAAACCCTTATCATTCTTTTCGAACACTACCTTAACTTCATCTCACAAATTTTGATTTGTTGTATTTTTGTTTGCATTAAGTTAAAAATATTAGCTTCTTTCTACTGTAGTTTATTCTTTGACGCATGGGTTACTCGTAGGTCAGATGCTTAGTTTCTAAATATTTGAAGATTTTTCTGAAATCTTTTTATTACTAATTTATGCTTAATTCCACTATGGTCAGAGGATTCTGTGTGATTTAGGTCTTTTTAAATTTGAATTACTTCATGGTCATAGCATCTTATCTCCTTTAATAAATATTTAGTGTTACCTAAAGCGATGGCTCAGAGGGTAAAGCATCTGCCTACAATGTGGGAGACCCGGGTTCAATCCCTGGGTCGGGAAGATCCCCTGGAGAAGGAAATGGCAACCCACTCCAGGACTCTTGCCTGGAAAATCCCATGGACTGAGAAGCCTGGTAGACTACAGTCCATGGGGTCACAAAGAGTCGGATACGACTGAGCGACTTCACTTTCAAAGCAACTACACTGGCCTTCTATTGTTGGGTGACATTAAGTCTTCAATATCTTTACCGATTTTCTGTGTGTTCTATACATAATCAAGAAAGGATTTGTAATCTTTGTAACTGTGGNAAGCCTGGTAGACTACAGTCCATGGGGTCACAAAGAGTCGGATACGACTGAGCGACTTCACTTTCAAAGCAACTACACTGGCCTTCTATTGTTGGGTGACATTAAGTCTTCAATATCTTTACCGATTTTCTGTGTGTTCTATACATAATCAAGAAAGGATTTGTAATCTTTGTAACTGTGGCTTTTTCTGTTTTGTTTTTTTTTTTCAGTTCTACTGATTTTTGCTTCATTTACTTTGAAGCTCTGGTGTAAGTGCATAATGTTAGAATAAGTCTTTTCTGTGTTGGTTCATTTATCATTATATAACTTAATCCAGTTATCTCAGTTATTAGACACTATGCATACAAGACATTGTACGTGCAGTATATCCCACAGTATGTTATTCACAGTATACTACATCCATTATCTAAAATACTATAATACATAATATATGATATGTTAATATAATCTCTGCATCCCTGGTTGTATTTCTTGTTTTGAAGTCTATTTTGTTGGTATTTACATAAACTCTGTAGCTTTCTTTTGATTAGTGTTACATGATATATCTTTTCCCATCTTTTTTTACTTTCTGGCCATCTTTAAATTTTATTTTTAAAATTTAACAGCATAGAGTTGGTTCTTTCTTATTATTCAGTCTGACAGTCTTTGCCTTTTAGTGTTTAGACCATTTGTTTTTATTATATTGGATTTACTTTGTTTCCTACTTTTGTCATCTTTCTGTATTCCTATTTTTCTCTTTGTTGCTTTTGTTTATGTAAATTGGATATTTTGTATCCTTTAATGTTTCTCTATTATTGACTTATGAACTGTACCTTTTTGTTATATTTTTCTAGTGGCTTATGCATTTTCATACTAATGTACATGTATCTATAGGAGTGATTACTAGAAGCAGAATTGGAAGTCAAGACAAAAATGCATTTTTTATTTTAATGGCCTTTTGCAAATGATCCTATATGGGGATTATAATATACTGCACTGTACTTTTTGAAATATGAGGCTATCTCTTTCTCTAGTAAGGCCAATAGAGGGTCTGGTTGAAATTTTAGATTTCTGCCAATCTGATTTTTTATTAATTTCTTGATGAGAAATGATATCTTGGTACATGTTTGATTGGGTTTTTCCTATTATGGAGGATTTGAACCTGTTTTTATATCTGTGTTTTCATGGTCTTTGTCAATTCTTCTCATTTATTAATTTTCTTCCTGATTCCTAAAGACTCTTTCCATATTAAGGAGTTAAACTCTTTATCTGTTGTATGAGTATAGATTCTGTCAAAGGTAAATTTTCAAAAAATTAAAAATGTCTTTTGTATAACAGATATATCACCGAGTGTTACCTCTTTAATTACATGATCAGTAGAGTGACAAAGTTGGTTCAAGGAACAGTTGAGAAACTAGTTATGTCAGCCTTTAAAAACATGAATATTAATTCTGTAGGTAAGACACAAAGCTTGTTTGGGTCCAACAGGGACAATAAGGCAATAACTTTGGAGGTGACCTTTTTAACAGGAAAAAAGTCTTCAAGTCACATGTAGCTTCAGAGCTGTATTCTCCAGGAAAAGCAAATAATTCCAGGGTGAACATGGATTAAAAAAAAAAATCTAAAGAAAGTCGCAAAGACTTTTTACTTTATTTCTTCTTTCCTCAGTTGGGAATTTCTCTAACCTTCCCTCTCTTTTTAACTCCAGATCTATTACAGGTTTCAAAAGCCTTTACATCCTTGAGACTCTGCTTGTCCACTTGGGTTACTGGTGGGCAGTGAAGGTAGGGGTCTGGCTGGCCTTAGTGGCCACAGGGCAGCTGAGGGGCCTTCAAGACAAGACAGTTCCTGGGGTAATTACATTTTTGCATTGGGATCTGGCTGTCTTAAGAAACAGTCCTCATTCTGTTGGACTGTGCCTTGTCAGTAAATGAATGAGAAAAATTTACATGTGTGCTCAGTAGTGTCTGACTCTGTGCGACCCATATGTGCCGGGGTCCAGCCCCGGCGGGTCCAGGGAATTCGAAGCGGGGACGGCGTCGGCGAGGAAAAAACT
>SJYA01009017.1:0-15321 GCA_006410615.1 Neotragus moschatus
ATGGGAGTTACTAGGGACCTCTTGGGATTCCTCTCCAAACGGTGCCAGGTCCTAAGTCCTCATCAGGAGCTGAGGCCAGAAACTGAGATTTCCTCTCCAGTGCTGGCATCGATCTTGGGGTCCCTCTGGAGTCTCCACAAGGGAGTCAGGCCTCCTCTTGAGTGGAGACATGCGCATCTGCTTTCCTCCTGAGCAGTAGAATCAGTGTCGGGCTTCCCATGGAGTTTACACGGGGATCTGTGGCTTTCCCTTGAGGTGCCACAGGGCTGTGACACGTGCCAACATGGTGTGAATCGATACTCGGGGTGACAGTCCAGGCAGCGCAGGGAAATCAAGTTCACTTGGAGTGGGCTGAGACATTTGCGGGTCTTTTGGAATGGTGGCATGACCCCTCTAGTGCCTCTCGACTTTCATGTTGAGAGCGCCTCCTCCTGAGATGTGATGGGAAAGCCGGGAATCCTTTTCTGAAGAAGGAGGGAAAAGAACCCGCATATCTAGCTCAGAAGGGGACAACGGGGCTCGTCTTGAGTTGTGCAGGGTGCCTTGGTGTGCCTCGCGAGTAGAGATGGGTATGTCAGGGAAATTCTTGAGTTGCAGCAAGGGTGTGAAAGACCCTTTCGAGTTCAAAGAGGGGAGTTATGATTTCCCTCAAGAAGCCACAGCAGAAAAGGGCCTCATCTTCCCTGGAGGGGAGAATCTCCTGGTTTTTCTTGAGTTGTGGGAGGTCCCTCTCGAGTTTTGACGGGTATCTCAGGGACCCACTCGTGTGGCCTCAAGAAAGGCCAGTCTCCATGTGAGTTGCGAGGGGCCTCTCAGGATTCCTCTCCATTCGGTGCCGGGTCCTAAGTCCTGGTCAGGAGCTGAGACCGGAACGTGTGTTTTCCTCTCCAGAGCTGATATGGATCTTGGCATTCCTCTGGAGTCTCCACAGGGGAGTCAGGCCTCGTTTCGAGTGAAGACATGCACGTCCTCTTTTCTCTCGAGCTGTAGAAGCATTGTCAGGCTTCCGGTGGAGTTGACACAGGGATCTTTGGCTTTCCCTCGAGGTGCCAAAGGGCTGACACACATGCCACCATGATGTGAGTCGATACTCAGGATGACAGTCAAGGCAGTGCAGGGAAATGAGATTCATCTGGAGTGGACTGAGACTTTTGCGAGTCTTTTGGAATGGTGGCGCGAACCCTGGAGTGCCTCTTGACTTTCCTGTTGAGAGCGCCTCTTCATGTCATGCGATGGAAATGCCGGGAATCCTTTCCCAATGAAGCAGGGAAGGGAACCCTCAACTTGAGCTGATGAGGGGACAACAGGGCTCCTCTTGAGTTGTGGCAGGATCCTCCATGTTCCTTTCGGGTGGAGACAGTTATGTCGGGGAACTTCTTGTGTTGCACCAAGGGTGTGAAGGACCCTTTCGAGGTCCAAGAGGGGAGGTGTGATTTCCCTTGAGACTCCGCAGCAGAAAAGGGCCTCATCTAGCCTGGAGGGGAGAATCTCCTGGTTTTTCTCGAGTTGTGGTAGGTCCCTCTCGAGTTACGACGGGTACCTCAGGGACCCACTCTTTTGACCTCAAGAAAGGCCAGTCTCCTTGGGAGTTGAGAAGGGCCTCCTGGGAATCCTCACCAGTCAGTTCCGGATCCTAAGTCATCGTCAGGAGCTGGAGCCAAAACCTGAGGTTTCCTCTCCAGTGCTGACATGGATCTTGGGGTTCCTCTGGAGTCTCCACAGGGGAGTTAGGCCTTGTCTCGAGTGGAAACATGCATATCCGTTTTCCTCCCGAGCTGTAGTAGCTGTGCCAGAGTCCCATCGAGTTAACACAGGGATATGTGCTTTCCCTCGAGGTGCCACAGGGCTGTTACAAGTGCCACCGTGGTGTGAGTCAATACTCGGGGTTACAGTTGAGGCAGTGCAGGGAAATCAGGTTCATCGGGAGTGGACTGAGATATTTGCAGGTTTTGGAATGGTGGCACCACACCTAGAGTGCCTATCGACATTCCTGTTGAGAGCGCCTCCTCCTGAGATGCGACGGGAACACCAGGAATCCTTTCCCAATGAAGCAGGAAAAGGAACCCTCATCTCGAGCTGAGAAGGGGACAACGGGGCTCCTCTTGAGTTCTGGCGGGTGCCTCAGTGTGCCTCACGAATCGAGACGGGTAATTTGGGGAACTTCTTGAGTTGCAGTAGGTGTGTGAATGACCCTTTCGAGGTCCCAGATGGGAGGTGTGATTTCCCTTGAGACTAAGCAGCGGAAAAGATCCTCATCTCGCCTGTAGGGGAGAATCTCCTGGTTTTTCTCGAGTTGCGGCAGGTTCCTCTCGAGTTACGAATGGGATCTCAGGGACCCGTGCATGTGGCCTCAAGAACGGCCAGTCTCCATGGGAGTTGCGAGGGGCCTGTCAGGATCCCTCACCAGTCAGTGCCGGGACCTAAGTCCTCATCGGGAGCTGAGGCCGGAACCTGAGGTTTCCTCTCCAGCGCTGACATGGATCTTAGGGTTCCTCTGGATTCTCCACAGGGGAGTCAGGCCTTGTCTCGAGTGGAGACTTGCATTTACGCATTCCTCCCGAGCTGTAGCAGCAGTGTCAGTATTCCTGTGGAGTTCACACAGAGATCTGTGGCTTTCCCTGAGGTGCCACAGGACTGTCACACGTGTCACCGTGGTGTGAGTCGATACTCGGCATGACAGTCAAGGCAGTGCAGGGAAATCAGGCTCATCTGGAGTGGACTGAGGGTTTTGTGGGTCTTTTAGAATAGTGGCACTACCCCTGGAGTGCCTGTCGACATTCCTGTTGAGAGCGCCTCTTCATGTGATGCGACGCGAATGCCGGGAATCCTCTTTTGGCGAAACAGAGAAAGGAAGCCTCATCTCGAGCTGAGGAGGGTATAACGGGTCTCCTCTTGAGTTGGGGTGGGACCCTCGGTGTTCCTCGCAAGTGGAGACGGGTATCTCATGGAACATCTAGAGTTGCAACAAGAGTGTGAAAGACCCTTTCAAGGCCCAAGAGGGGATGTGCAATTTCCCTCAAACGCAGCAGCAGAAAAGGGCCTCAATTCGTCTGGAGGGGAGAATCTCCTAGCTTTTCTCGAGTTGTGCAGGTCCCTGTCGAGTTACGATGGGGACCTAAGGGACCCTCTCATTTGACTTCAAGAAAGGCCAGTCTCCATGGGAGTTGCAAGGGGCCTCTCGGGATTGCTCTCAAGTCGGTGCCAGGTCCTAAATCCTCATCAGGAACTGAGGCCGGAACCTGAGGTTTCCTCTCCAGTGCTGATATGGAACTTGGGGTTCCTCTGGAGTCTCCACAGGGGAGTCAGGCCTCGTCTCCAGTGGAGACATGCGTATTCGCTTACCTCCCGAGCTGTAGCAGCAGTGTCAGTTTCCTTTCGAGTTGACACAGGGATCTGTGCTTTCCCTCGAGGTGCCACAGGGCTGTCACACATGCCATCGTGCTGTGAGTCGATACTCGGGGTTACAGTCGGGGCAGTGTAGGGAAATCACGTTCATCTGGAGTGGAGTGAGACATTTGCAAGTCTTTTGGAATGGTTGCATGACACCTGGAGTGCCTCTTGACTTTCCTGTTTAGTCACCTCTTCCTATGATGCAATGGGAATGCCAGGAATCCTTTCCCAATGAAGCAGGGAAAGGAACCCTTATCTCGAGCTGACAAGGAGACAACGGGGCTCCTCTTGAGTTTTGGCGAGACCCTCGGTGTTCCTCTCGAGTGGAGACGAGTATGTCGGGGTACTTCTTGAGTTGCAGCAAGGGTGTTAAAGACCTTTTCAAGGTCCAAGAGGGGAGGTGTGATTTCCCTTGAGACACCGCAGTGGAAAATGACCTCATCAAGACTGGAAGGGAGAATCTCCTGGTTTTTCTCAAGTTGAGGCAGGTTTCTCTCAGCTTACAACGGGGACCTCAAGGACCCGCTCATGTGGCCTCAGGGCAGGCCAGTGTCCATGCAAGTTGCGTGGGGCATCTCGGGATCCCTCCCAGTCGAACCTGGGTCCTAAGTCCTCGTCTGAAGCTGAGGCTGGAATCTGAAGTTTCCTCTCCAGTGCTGACATGGATCCTGGAGTTCCTCTGGAGTCTCCAAAGGGGAGTCAGGCCTCGTCTCGACTGGAGACATGCACGTCTGCTTTCCTCCCGAGCTGTGGAACCAGTGTCAGGCTGCCCCCAGAGTTGACACAGGGATCTGTGGCTTTCCTTCGAGGTGCCACAGGGGTTTCATATGTGCCACCGTGGTGTGAGTCGAAACTCGGGGTGACAGTTGAGGCAGTGCAGGGAAATCAGGGTCATCTGGAGTGGATTAAGACATTTTCGGGTCTTTTTGAATGGTGTCACGATCCCTGGAGTGCCTCACTAATTTTCTGCTGAGAGCGCCTCATCCTGAGATGCGACCAGAATGCAGGGAATCCTTTCCCGACNAGTCGAAACTCGGGGTGACAGTTGAGGCAGTGCAGGGAAATCAGGGTCATCTGGAGTGGATTAAGACATTTTCGGGTCTTTTTGAATGGTGTCACGATCCCTGGAGTGCCTCACTAATTTTCTGCTGAGAGCGCCTCATCCTGAGATGCGACCAGAATGCAGGGAATCCTTTCCCGACGAAGTAGGGAAAAGAACCCTCCTCTCGAGCTGAGGAGGTGACAACGGGGCTCCTCTTAAGTTTTGGCGGGAACCTCAGTGTTCCTCTCTAGTGGAGACGGGTATGTCGGTGTCTTCTTGAGTTGCAGCAAATGTGTGAAGGAACTTTTCAAGGTCCAAAGGGGAGGTGTGATTTCCTTCAAGACGCCACAGCTGAAAAGTGTGTCATCTCGCCTGGAGGGGAGAATCTCCTGGTCCCTCTAGAGTTACGATGGGGACCTCAGGGACTCGCTCGTGTGGCCTCGGGAGAGGCTTGCCTTCATGCGAGTTGTGAGGGGCCTCTCGACATTCCACTCCAGTCGGTGCTAGGTCCTAAGTCCTTGTCTCTAGCTGAGGCCGGAACCTGAGGTTTCATCTCCAGTGCTGACATGGAGCTTGGTGTTCCTCTGGAGTCTAAACAGGGGAGTCAGGCCTCGTCTCGAGTGCAGACATGCATGTCCACTTTCCTCCCAAGCTGTAGTTGAAATGTCAGGCTTCTCATTGAGTTGACACAGAGATCTCTGGCTTTCCCTCGAGGTGCCGCATGGCTGTCACATGTGCCACAGTGGTGTGAGTCGATATTCAGGGTGACAGTCGAGGCACTTCGGGGAAATCAGGTTTATCTGGAGTGGACTGAGACATTTGAGAGTCTTTTGGAATCCTGGCACGACCCCTGGAGTGCCTCTCGACTTTCCTGTTGAGAGCACCTTCTGCTAAGATGCGATGAGAATGCAGGAAATCCTTTCCCGATGAAGCAGAGAAAGGAACCCTCATCTCGAGCTGAGGAAGGGACAACGAAGCGCCTCTTGAGTTATGTCAGGACCCTCAGTGTTCCTCTCAAGTGGAGGCGGGTATTTTGGAGAACATCTTGAGTTGCAGCATGGGTGTGAAGTATCCTTTGGAGGTTCAAAAGGGGAGGTGTGATTTCCCTCAAGACGCTGCAGCAGAAAATGTCCTTAACTCACCTGGAGGGTAGAATATCCTGGTTTTTCTCAAGTGGTGACAGGTCCCTTTGGAGTTACAATGGGGATGTCAGGGACCAGCTCATGTGGCCTCAAGAAAGGCCAGTCTCCATGCGAGTTGCAATGGGACTCTCGGGATTCCTCTCCAGTCGGTGCTGGGTCCTAAGTCCTCGTCAGGATCTGAGCCAGGAACCTGAGTTTTCCTCTCCAGTGCTGACATGGATCTTGAGGTTCCTCTGGAGTCTCCACAGGGGAGTCAGGTTGCGTCTCGAGTGGAGACATGCACTTCCACTTTCCTATCGAGCTGTAGCACCAGTGTCAGTCTTCCCGTGGAGTTGACACAGGGATCTGTGGCTTTCCATGGAGGTGCCACAGGGCTGTCACACGTGCCATGGTGGTGTGAGTCGATACTCAGGGTGAAGAGTTGAGGCAGTGCAGGGAAATCAGGTTCATCTGGAGTGTACTGAGACATTTGGTGGTCTTTTGGAATAGTGGCACGACGCCTGGAGTGCCTCTCGACTTACCTGTTGAGAGCGCCTCCTCCTGAAAGGGGACGGGAATATCGGGAATCCTTACCCAACGAAGCAGGGAAAGGAAACCTCATCTTGAGCTGAGGAGGGAACAACAGGGCACTTATTGATTTTGGGGCAGACCCTTGATGTTCCTCTTGAGTGGAGATGGGTGTGTCATGGAACTTCTTGAGTTGAAGCAAGGGTATGAAGGACTCTTTCGAGGTCCAAGAAGGAAGGTGTGATTTCCGTCGAGATGCCCCAGCATAAAAGGGCCTCATCTCGCCTGCAGGGGAGAATCTCTGGGTTTTTCTCTAGTTGTGGCAGGTCCCTCTCAAGTTAGGAAGGGGACCTCAGGGACCCGCTCAAATGGCATCAGGAAAGATCAGTCTCCCTGCGAGTTGTGAGGGGCCTCTAGGGATCCCTCTTCAGTCAGTGCCGGGTCTTAATCCTTATCTGGAGCTGAGGCCAGAAACTGCGGTTTCCTCTCCAGTGCTGACATGGAACTTGAGATTCCTCTTGGACTCTCCACAGGAGAGTCGGGCCTTCTCTCGAGTGGAGACATGAATGTCCACTTTCCTCCTGAGCTGTGGCCACAGTGTCAGGCTTCCCGCCGAGTTGACACAGGGATCTGTGACTTTCCCTCGAGGAGCCACAGGGCTATGACATGTGCCACCATGGGGTGAGTCGATACTCTGGGTGACAGTCGAGACAGTGCATGGAAATCAGGTTCTCCTGGTGTAGACTGAGATATTCGGGGGCCTCTTGGAATTGTGGCATGACCCCTTGATTGCCTCTCGTCTTTCCTGTTGAGAGTGCCTTCTTCTCAGATGTGACAGGAACGCTGGGAATCCTTTCCTGATGAAGCAGGGAAAGGAACCCTCATCTAGAGCTTAGGAGGGGACAACGGATCTCCTCTTGAGCTGTGGCGAGACCCTCAGTGTTCCTCTCAAGTGGAGACGGGTATGCCGGGGTACTTCTTGAGTTGCAGCAAGGGTGTGAAGGACCCTTTCGAGGTCCAAGAGGAGAGGTAAGATTTCCATCAAGACGCCAGGGCCTTATCTCAGCTGGAGGGAGAATTTGCTGGGTTTTTTTTTTCGGGTTGTGGCAGGTCACTCTCTAGTTAAGACGGGAACCTCAAGCACCCTCTCTTGTTACCTCAGAAAAGGCGAGTCTCCATGCAAATTGTGAGGGCTCGTTGGGGATTCCTCTGCATTCAGTGCGGGGTCCTAAGTCCTCATTTGGAGCTGAGGACAGAACCTGAGGTTTACTCTCCAGTGCTGACATGGATCTTGTTGTTCCTCTGGAGTCTCCAAGGGGAGTCAGGCCTCGTCTCAAGTGGAGACATGCATGTCCAAATTCCTCCAGAGCTGTATCAGCAGTGTAAGTCTTTCCTGTCGAGTTGACAAAGGGATTTACGGCTTTCACTCGAGGTGCTACAGGGCTGTCACACGTGCCACCGTGATGTGAGTCGATACTCGGGGTGACAGTCGAGGCAGTGCAGGGAAATCAGGTTCATCTGGAGTGAACTGAGACATCTGGTGTCTTTTGGAATGGTGGCACAACCCCTGCAGTGCCTCTAGATATTTCTCTTGAGAGAGCGTCCTCCTGAGATTCGACGGGAATGCCACGAATCCTTTCCCGATGAAGCAGGGAAAGGAAACCTCATCTCGAGCTTAGGAGGGGACAACTGGGCTCCTCTTGAGTTATGGCGGGACCCTCGGTGTTCCTCTCGAGTAGCAACAGGTATGTCGGGGAACTTCTTGAGTTGCACCAAGGGAGTGAAGGACCCTTTCGAGGTCTAAGAGGGAAGCTGTGATTTCCCTTGAGAAGCTGCAGTGGAAAAGGGCCTCATCTCGCCTGGAGGGAAGAATCTCCTGGTTTTTCTCGAGTTGCAGCAGGTCCCTCTCGAGTTACGATGGGGACCTCAGTGACCCACTCGTGGACTCAGGAAAGGCCAGTCTCCATGTGAGTTGCTAGGGGTCTCTCAGGATTCCTCTCCAGTTGGTGCTGGGTCCTAAATCCTCATCAGGATCTGAGCCAGGAACCTGAGTTTTCCTCTCCAGTGCTGACAAGGATCTTGGTGTTCCTTTGGAGTCTCCACACGGGCGTCAGGCCTCATCTCGAGTGGAGACATGCACGTCTGCTTTCCTCCCGAGTGGTAGCAGCAGTGTCATTTGTCCCGTCGAGTTGACACAGGGATCTGTGGCTTTCCCTCGAGGTGCTACAGTGCTGTCACACATGCCTCCATGGTGTGAGTCGATACTCGGGGTGACAGTCGAGGTAATGAAGGGAAATCAGTTTCAACTGAGGTGGACTGAGACATTTGGGGGTCTTTCTGAATGGTGGCAGGACCCCTGGAGTTCCTTTCATCTTTCCTGTTCAGAGCGCCTCCTCCTGAGATGCAACGGGAATGCTGGGAATCCTTTCCCGACGAAGTAGGGAAATGAACCCTCGTCTCGAGCTGAGGAGGGGACAAGGGGGCCCCTTTTGAAGTGTGCCGGGACCCTCGGTGATCCTCTCGAGTGAAGACGGGTATGTCGGGGAACTTCTTGAGTTGCAGCAAGGGTTTGAACGACCCTTTCAAGTCTAAGAGGGGTGGGGTGATTTTGCTCTAGACGCTGCAACAGAAAAGGGCCTCACCTCTACTGGAGAGAAGAATCCCCTGATTTTACTTGGGTTGTGGCAGGTCCCTCTCAACTTCCGATGGGGACCTCAGGGACCCGCTCTTGTGGACTCAGGAAAGGCCAGTCTCCATGCAAGTTGCTAGGGGCCTCTTGGGATTCCTCTCCAGTCGGTACTGGGTCCTAAGTCCTCGTCTGGAGCTGAGGCCCAAACCTTAGGTTACCTCTCCAGTGCTGACATGGATGTTGGGGTTCCTCTAGAGTCTCCACAGAGGAAACAGGCCTCATCTCATGTGGAGACGTACACAATTGCTTTTCTCCAGAGTTGTAGCAGCAGTGTCAGGCTTCCCGTCGAGTTGACACAAGGTCTGTGGCTTTCCTTCGAGGTGCCACAGGGTTGCAACACGTGCCATCATAATATGAGTCGATACTTGGGGTAACAGTCCAAGCAGTGCAGGGAAATCAGGTTCATTTTCTGTGGATTGACAAATTTGTTGGTATTTTGGAATGATGACACTACTCCTGGAGTGCTTCTCAACTTTCCTGTTGAGAGCAGCTCCTCCTGAGATCTGACCAGAACCCCAGGAATCCTTTCCCGACAAATCAGGGAAAGGAACCCTCATCTCGAGCTGAGGAGGGGACACAGGAGCTCTCTTGAGTTGTGGCAGGACCCTCAGTGTTCCTCTCGAGTGGAGACAGGTATTCGGGGAACTTTTTGTGNCCTGTTGAGAGCGGCTCCTCCTGAGATCTGACCAGAACCCCAGGAATCCTTTCCCGACAAATCAGGGAAAGGAACCCTCATCTCGAGCTGAGGAGGGGACACAGGAGCTCTCTTGAGTTGTGGCAGGACCCTCAGTGTTCCTCTCGAGTGGAGACAGGTATTCGGGGAACTTTTTGTGTTGCAGCAAGGGTGTGAAGGACCCTTTCGAGGTCAAAGAGGGAAGTTGGGATTTCCCTCGAGATGCCACAGTGGACAAGGACCTCATATCGACTGCAGGGTAGAATCTCCCGGTTTTTCAAGAGTTGCGGCAGGGCCCACTCGAGTTAAGATGGGAACCTCAGGGACCCACTCGTGTGGCCTCAGGAAAGGCCAGTATCCATGCGAGATGAGAGGTGCCTCTCGGGATTCCTCTCCAGTCGGGGCCGGGTCCTCTGACCTCGTCTGGAGCTGAGGCTGGAACATGAGGTTTTCTCAACAGAGCTGACATGGATCTTGGGGTTACT
This sequence comes from Neotragus moschatus, assembly GCA_006410615.1. Classification (NCBI taxonomy): domain Eukaryota; kingdom Metazoa; phylum Chordata; class Mammalia; order Artiodactyla; family Bovidae; genus Neotragus; species Neotragus moschatus. The sequence goes on from SJYA01009017.1 coordinate 9,929, forward strand.
CCGGACTCTCCACAGGGGAGTCAGGCCTCATCTCGAGTGGAGAAATGCCCTTGCCTCCCGAGCTGTAGCAGCAGTATCAGGCTTCCAGGCGAGTTGACACAGGTATCTGTGGCTTTCCCTCAAGGTGCCACAGGGCTGTCACATGGGCCACGGTGGTGTGAGTCGATACTCGAGGTGACAGTCAAGGCAGTGCAGGGAAATCAGGTTCATCTGGAGTGGACTGAGACATTTGAGGGTCTTTTGGAATGTTGACACGACGCCTGGAGTGCCTCTCACCTTTCCTGTTGAGAGTGCCTCTTCCTGAGATGCGACGGGAACGCGTGGAATCCTTTCCCGAGGAACCAGGGAAATGAACCCTCATCTCAAGCTGAGGAGGGTACAACGGGGCTCCTCTAGAGTTGTGGCAGAACCCTCGGTGTTCCTCTCGAGGGGAGATGGTTTTATCGGGGAACTTCTAGAGTTGCAGCAAGGGTGTCAGGGACCCTTTCGAGGTCTCAGCGGGAAAATGTAATTTCCCTCGAGACTCCGCAGTGGAAAAGGGCCTCATCTCTCCTGAGGGGAGAAGTTCCTGGTTTTTTTTTTTTTTCAAGTTGCAGAAGGTCCCTCTCTAGTTAACACGGGGACCTCAGGGACCCGCTCGTGTGGCCTCAGGAAAGGCCAGTATCCATGCAAGATGCAAGGTGCCTCTAGAGATTCCTCTCCAGTCGGGGCCGGGTCCTAAGACCTCATCTGGAGCTGAGGCTGGAACGTGAGTTTTTCTCAACAGTGCTAACATGGATCTTGGGGTTACTCTGGAGTCTCCACAGGAAAGTCAGGCCTCGTCTCGAGTGGAGACATGCACTTCCGAATTCCTCCCGAGCTGTAGCAGCAGTGTCAGGCTTCTGGTCGAGTTGACACAGAGATCTGTGGCTTTCGCTTGGGGTGCCGCAGGACGGTTACATGTCCCACTGTAATGTGAGTCGATACTCAGGGTGACAGTCGAGGCAGTGCAGGTAAATCAGGTTCACCTGTAGTGGACTGAGACATTTGGGGGTCTTTTGGAATAATGGCACGACCCCTGGTGTGCCTCTCCACTTTTCTGCTGAGAACTCCTCCTGAGATGCAACGGGAACGCAGGGAATCCTTTCCCAATGAAGCAGGTAAAGGATTCCTCATCTCGAGCTGAGGAGGGGACCACAGAGCTCCTTTTGAGTTGTGGTGGGACCCTCGGTGTTTCTCTCTAGTGGAGACGGGGATGTCGGGGAACTTCAGTTGCAGCAAGGGTGTGAAGGACCCTTTCGAGATCCAAGAGGGAAGGTGTGATTTCCCTCGAGACGCCGCAGCAGAAAAGGGCCTCATCTGGCATGGAGGGAAGAATCTCCTGGTTTTTCTCGAGTTGTGGCAGGCCCCTTGTGAATTAAGATGGCGACCTCAGGGACCCACTTGTGTGGCCTCAGGAAAGGCCAGTCTCCATGCCAGTTGTGAGGGGTCTCTTGGAATTCTTCTCCAGTCGGTGACGGGTCCTAAGTCCTCATCTGGAGCTGAGGGCAGAACCTGACTTTTTCGCTCCAGTGCTCACATGGATCTTGGGGTTCCTCTGGAGTCTCCACTCGGGAGACAGGCCTCGTCTCCAGTGGTGACATGCACGTCTGCTTTCCCCCCGAGCTGTAGCAGCAATGTCAGGCTTCCTGTCGAGTGACACAGGAATCTGTTGCTTTCCCTCGAGGGTCCACAAGGTTGTCACATGTGCCACCGTGGTGTGAGTCGATATTCGGGGTGACAGTCAAGGCAGTGCAGGGAATTCAGGTTCATCTGCAGTGGACTGAGATATTTGGGTGTCTTTTTGAATGGTGGCACGACCGCTGGAGTTCTTCTCGTCTGTCCTGTTGAGAGAGCCTCCTCCTGAGATGGGACGTGAATGCCGGGAAACCTTTCCCAATGAAGCAGGCGAAGGAACCCTCATCTCGAGCTGAGGAGGAGACAACTGGGCTCCTCTTGAGCTGTGGCAGGACCCTTGGTGTTCCTCTCAAGTGGATACGGGTATGTCAGGGAACTTCTTGAGTTGCAGAAAGGGTGTGAAGGACCCTTTCGAGGTTCAAGAGGGCAGGTGTGATTTCCCATGAGACACTGCATCAGAAAAGGGCCTCATGTCACCTGGAGGGGAGAATCTCCTGGTTTTTCTCGAGTTGCGGCAGGTCCCTCTCAAGTTATGAAGGGGACCTCAGGGACCTGCTCGCGTGGCCTCAGGAAAGGCCTGTCTGCATGCAAGATGCAAGGGGCCTATCAGGATTTCTCTCCAGTTGGTGCCAGGTCATAAGTCCTCGTCTAGAGATGAAGCCTGAACCTCAGGTTTCCACTCCAGTGCTGACATGGATCTTGTGGTTCCTCTGGAGTTTCCACAGGGGAGTCTGGCCTTGTCTCATTTGGAGACATGCAAGTCCACTCTCCTCTCGAGCTGGAACAGCTGTATCAAGCTTCCTGTCGAGTTGACATAGGGATCCGTGGTGGCTTTCTCTCGAGGCGCCACAGGGCTGTCACACCTGCCATTGTGTTTGGAGTCGATCTTCGGAGTGACCACCGAATCAGTGCAGGGGAGTCAGGTGTATCTGGAGTGGATTGGGACATCAGGGTCTTTTGGAGTGGTGGCACGACCCCTGGAATTCCTCTCGAATGTGAAGTTGAGAACGGCTTCTCTTGAGCTGCGATGGGAATGCCGGCATTCCTTACCCGACAAAGCAGGGAAACGGACCCTCATCCCGAGATGAGGAGGGAAACACGGGGCTCTTCTTGAGTTGTGGTGGGACCCTCGGTGTTCCTCTCTAGTGGAGATGGAGATGTTCGGGAACTTCTTGAGTTGCCTGAAGGGTGTCAAGGACCCTTTCGAGGCTCATGAGGGAAGGTGGTATTTCTCTTGAGACGCCTCAGCAGGAAAGGGCCTCATCTCATGTGGAGGAGAGAATCTCCTGGTTTGTCTCGATTTGTGGCAGGACAACTGGGGTTCCTCTCGAGTTATGACGGGGACCTCAGTGAGCCACTCGTGTGGCCTGAAGAAAGACCAGTTTTCATGTGAGTTGTGAGGGGCCTCTCGGGATTCCTCTGCAGTCGCTGCCGGGGCCGAGGTTCTCATCTGGGGTTCAGGCCGGAACCTCAGGTTTCCTCCCCAGTGCTGACATGGATCTTATGGTTCCTCTGTAGTTTCCGCAGGGGAGTCAGGCCTCATCTCATGTGGAGACATGCAAGTCCGCTCTCCTCTCTAGCTGGAAAAGCAGTATCAGGCCTCCTCTCAAGTTGACATAGGGATCGGTGGTGGCTTTCTCTTGAGGTGCCACAGGGCTGTCATACCTGCCATCGTGTTTGGAGTCGATCCTCGGGGTGACCGTCGAGTCAGTGCAGGGGAGTCAGGTGTATCTGGAGTGGTTTGGGACATCTGGGTCTTTTGGAATGGTGGCACGACCCCTGGAGTTCCTCTCGAGTTTCAAGTTGAGACCACCTCCTCTTGATATGAGACAGGAACCCCGGGATTCCTTTCCCGATGAAGCAGGGGAATGGCCCCTCATCTCCAAATGAGGATTGAAAAAATGGCTCTTCTTGAATTGTGGCGGGACCCTTGGGTTACTCTCAGGTGGAGACGGGTATGTTGGGAAACTTCTTGAGTTGCGTCAACGGTTTCAAGGACCCTTTCGAGGCTCAAGAAGGAACGTATGATTTCTCTCGAGACGTCACAGTGGAAGAGAACCTCCTCTCGCTTTGAGGGTAAAATATCCTTGATCTTCTCGAGTTGCCGCAGAAAACCTGGAGGTCCTCTTGAGTTACAATGAGGAACTCAAGGACCACTCTTGTTGCCTCAGGAAAGTCTACCCTCCATGCTAGTTGGAGGGGCCTCTAGGAATTCCTCTCCAGTCCGTGCCGGGTCCTAGGTCCTCATCTGGAGCTGAAACCACAACCTCAGTGTTCCTCTACAGTGCTGACATGGATCTCGGGGTCCCTATGGAGTTTCCACAGGGGAGTCAGGCCTCGTTTCATGTGGAGACATGCAAGTCCGCTTTCCTCCCGAGCTATAACAGTAATGTCAGACTTCCTGTCGAGTTGATATAAGGATCTGTGGCTTTCTCTCGAGGTGCAACAGGGTTTTCACACGTGCCATCATGTTTTGAGTCAACACTCGGTGTGACGGTCTGCCTGGAGCCAGCACGGGAGATCCCACCCATGACAATAGTCATGAGTAAGAAGCTTTACAGGCAAAGGCGAGTCAGGTCTTAAGAGTCCTCTGCCAGAGTATCTACCCCAAAATCAAAATCTGTCTGTTTACTGTCTACTATACTACAGACTTCTGACATTAACAGGGGCTATCCCCGTCCACCTTTCTCTGGAAAATGTTAACTTAGAACTCCAGTTAATAGTCTCCTGCATATAAAAGGAGTGTCTCAGCTCAAACCCCTCTGCTACTGCTGCTATGTCGCCTTACATGCTTCCCTGGACTTTTAAAACTATGCTTGATTGTTTACAGCCTCCCAACCGTGAGAGGCATGGGAAACTTAAAACATCTTAAAGACATAGAGTGTTTTAAAGACCTAAGAGTAATATTGGTGAAGAATTTCATTGTTGAGTTAATGATTGCTGCCAGGCCTCCATATCCTCAGGCACCTGGGAGTGTATTAATCAATGTAATTGGAATGTAGAAAAAGAAATTTAGTAGTTTTGATGTTAGCAATACTAGACTTTTCAGTTAATGAATTTTTTCTTTGTTATAAATCACTGTACTCCTTTTTCTTTGTTATAAATCGTTGTGCCCTTGCTTTGTAAGAATGTAACTTTATGTAGTGCTTTCTGAGAATGCCACCAGACTTTGGAAAGAACAACACTTTTAGGACAAATAAGTTTTCGAGTTGACGGACCCTTATCAGAAAAGGGTCATAAAATGCTAATAGGCCTCCTGGCCAGAAGATGATGTAAATCACCTAAGACCTGTATATGCAGATAAGTATGCAGAAAGAAAGCCTGATCTCAATAAGGGTCAGGGCTGCTGACCCTGCATGACCTTGTATTTTCCATTATTCTCTATGTACAGCTTAAGGTATATAAGCTCCTTGGAAAAATGAAGTTTGGGGCCTCGCCAAATCTTTGCTTGGCTTCCCANATATACAGATAAGTATGCAGAAAGAAAGCCTGATCTCAATAAGGGTCAGGGCTGCTGACCCTGCATGACCTTGTATTTTCCATTATTCTCTATGTACAGCTTAAGGTATATAAGCTCCTTGGAAAAATGAAGTTTGGGGCCTCGCCAAATCTTTGCTTGGCTTCCCAGTTTCTTTCTGTGTTTCCTCCTTTATCTTCTTTTCAAGCTGATCCCCTGGAGCGCAGGGGCTCGCTGAGTTCACTTTTCTGCCCGGGCTTCTAAGACCCACGTGAGAGGG
>SJYA01009018.1:0-21031 GCA_006410615.1 Neotragus moschatus
TGTCTTAGCCCTTGCCATATTGTGGATTTTAGGTATTTTTTCAGAGGCAAAAAGCAGGGAGATAACCAGTTATCTCGTTTAAGGTGGAAAAGAAATATTGGGTAGCCTAAATGCCACATTAACATATGCAGACAACGTCCCACTGGCAATAAGAAAAAAAGACTCAATACATGAAATGTGAGAATTATGCCCCAAATGCGGACTGTGTGATCCTCAAACAAAGGCAAACACCCTAAAATCGTAAGAAGATGGGAAGCATTGAAAATTCACTCCACAAGATCAAGGATAGCAAGAGTTTGGACATGCAGATTAGAGTGATACAAGAGGCCAAAGAGAAATGAAAATAAAGATGTAGAAAAAAAATATTGGCCGTTGATAAGCAATGATTAGAAGACGCAGATTTAGTTTTATTAGTTGAAGACTTTCTGTTGAGCTCTGGGAGCTCTGGGCAAATTTAATGACATGTTTCGCCGCAGGCTCTAACTAGTGGTGAGATGTTACTGGATTCTGTGCAATCCTCTGTTCAGGGAGTGGGATGTGGTAACTGTGGGGCGTGCTTTTTGTTTTACTTGTCCGCAGAAAGGCACGTCTTCAGAAGAACAGATGTTCTGGAAAGCTGGAAGAGATGGGCAACCCGAGGGACTTGGCGAGGGAGACAGTGGAGCGGGGAGATAAAGGCTGAGCGTCTAACAGGGAAAGCCAGCGACGTTTCATAAAGACGTGTCAAAGAATGTTTGAACCTACAAAACAGAAATTGAGGGATTTAGAGTGAGAACATTCAGATCATCCTTAAAAAGCCTGAGGAAATAGAAAAGCGAGGTCAAAGCGCCAAAGTCGCAGGCAGTGTTTCATACAGCAGGCTTCTACCGGAAGCCGACCTCATGCTCCTGAGGAGATCCCATTCACCCAGGAAAAGTGTTGGGAGGAAGAGACAACATCCCATCTCCCCAGTGTCACACAGCAACATATTTTTCAAGTCAAGCAGGAAGGACTGTCAGGGAAAGAGGAAGCAAGCAGAAGTGAGCAAAAGAAGGCTCTCTTTCGAGAGAAAGTCCATGAAAACAAGATCTGAGGTGGCCTCTTTGGCCCAGTACAGCTTGAATGTGGAAGACTATGTGTGATGTTGGAGGAGGAAATGGCTGCCCACTGCAGGGTTCTCGCCTAGAGAATTCCATGGACAGCGGAACCTGGCGGGCTACAGTTCATAGAGTCACAAAAAGTCAGACATGACTGAACGAGTATCCATGTGTGATTTATTAGAGTCCGAAAGTACTAGTAAGGTGGATAAAACAAACAGAGAAGTATAGATAGAACAAGCGATGACTTCAACAAAATGGAACATAAGCGTATTGTTTGTGAGAATCGGATGCAGCCTACAATTCCTGGAAAAATATAAATCTATAGGTTACAGATGAATTATTTTATAATTTATGCAGTGATAGGAAAAAAAGGGAATCATTTAAATTAAAAAAACACTTATAAACATGAGGAAATCTCTAATATTTGAATGTAATAGGATCCTAGTCATCCTGTATGGATCTCTACACGATAACATTTCTACAGTTACATACACTTAAAACGAAGATATTTTTAACCACAAATTTAATTAGGTTTCTCTGAAGACCCAGCCATGCTCCAGGCTGGCTGGAGATGCAGCGTGCCACTCAGGAGACTGCTAGGAAACCTGTCAAAGTTAGACATAAATAGAAAACAACGAGTGACCGTCTCTGTAGCTCATACCCGTGTACGTCAAGCCAAGGTAACAAACAACAACAAAATCCTGTCAAGCAGTTATTTCATGTCTGCGACACCCAGGCCACAGCTGACTAATTTTTTTCCCCTTTCAAAATTGGCCAAATCTTTATGCACCATGTAGAAAATAGTTTTGTCTTCACTTGGGAACGCGCTCTAGTGGTTGGATTATGTAAAAAAAAAAAAAAAAGCGCACGAGAAAGCATGTTCCTTAATTAACAGTGAACGGTAGCATCGATTCAGAACAGATAATGGGCTGCAGCTTGGGCGGACTGTTGATGAGAAGAGGAGGCGGTGGGAAGCGGAACCGCACAGGACGATGCCTTCTCCAGGCCGGGGGTCTCAGGCCCGACGAGAGCGAGGTGACCTGGGGGAGCGCGGGGGCAGCCTGCTCCGGCGGGCGGGCAGGCTCAGGCTCGTGCGCCGCCTCGGGACCAGCGCTTCTCCCCAAGCCCCCGGGCTCGGCTCACCAGGATGCTCGGAGAGTCGCCGCCCGAGGCCCGGGCGCGGCCTGCGGCGGTTGTCCCTGCGCCCGTCGCTCTGGTCCCAGGCCTGGTCAGGAAGGGAGGCCTCTCTTAACACACCAGCTGGCGGCTGCCGGTCGGGCTTCCGCGGGAAATGCGTGCCCAGTGTGCCGGGCACTGTGTGCTCATCGCGCTCCATCGGAGGCCCAGCAGCAGCAGCACCGGGGTGAGCGCCGGGCCGAGGGCAGGGCGGGCCGGGCGGGCCGGGCCGGCCGGGAGCATCTCCAGGCTCCTTCACGCTGGCTCTGCAGATTCTCCCGTACGGTCAGGTGGTTATTTCAACTGGACTTTGTCACTCACATGGTTCTGGAACTGTTGAAGCAAGTCCTGTTTATTTTGTTTCTGTTTTAAGAGAGAAATAGAAAGAAAGAACAAAAGAGAAACTGGAAGAAACATAAGGCTTTTCAATAACCTGAAGTTTGATTTTGAAATGCAAGGACGGTAGCAATGACTACAGAGCTCTGTGGAAATCAAAATTTTAATAGAATTCCTCTGAAGAGTTAGTAGCTCAGAATCCTTCAGGACGTCTTTCCAGAGTATGGGATTTGGGACATTCAGACAAAAGTCACTGATCTTTTCTTTTTTTTCTGAAAGAAGATTTATTTGACAAGTTTCACTTAGTGCAATACACCTAAAAGAAAAATCACAATACAATGAAAAATTTAGATCAAGGCCTCAGAATTTCATACAAACACCAAAAACGAAATGCTAAGGTATTGGTATTGCATGTCAAATTTCCCCCAATGACTTAAAAAAAAGCTTAAGTTACGTGCCATAGAGGTTATTAAATGAAACTAGAATTAACACACATGCCAAATGTTTCACTTTTAATAGACACAACTCCTACGTTGAGTTTTACAGAAAAGCGTGTCTTTCAACACGCATCCAGACAGGCTTCAATGTAATATGACGTAAGAGCAACATTTAACATAATTCAACAGCTTTAACCCACATACACTTACTGCTCAAGTACATCCTACAGTAGAACTAACTTGAGAAAAGCTAAAAATTGTTTAACAGAGTTTATTCAACCTGGTGGTTAACATCTTAGATAAATGTGTTAAAAAATACCAAACCTTAAGTCTTTAAAACAATCCTGATTTCCACTTAGAGTAAGCATAAATCACAAGCTTGTATTACAAAACAGCTAAAACGTAAGCTTTTCTCTGAAAAATGTTGACCAAGGTCAGTGATCAGGACCCGTTACATTCCCCATCCACCATTCATACTGGACACGCTGGACATCCCTCCCATTCTGTTCACTCCCCCAGATACTCGGCTGCTACTACTCCAGTAGGTGCCTAGCCACTGTCTGATTGGAAATCACTGGCTTCTCCTGTAAAACTTGGTCACATCCACCCATGCTGCTCTGGCCACCACAGCTGCCTCTGTGACCACCACTCAGCTGCTGGCTGGCCGGCCACCATAACCGACTGCTTTGCACAAACGCCGCCGCTTGCTCCTGCTCTAGAAGTGAAGAGTTCTGCATATCTGCGTCGCAGGTTTGCTTTGTCTTTTGACATAGCTGCCATACATCTTCACGTGTGGAAACTCGACATTGCTTCCCAAGTTACTCTGCCATCAGGACCAGTTTCAGTATGTACGCTCACAGGGTTGAGTGGTGGAAAAGAATTCTAAGTGCCATTCTCGGGAGCTCTGTGAGGTAGTCCCCGCATGTGTGCAGAGTGTGCTTTTGTGTCCTGTTCCACAGTGTCCCATCCCCTTATCTGTGATCTGGCATTTCTGGAAAACAGTAATTGAGATCTCTTCCAAAGCTATCTGACCCAAATCTATAGCCATCATTATACCCATTATACTTTGCCAACAAAGGTCCGTCTGGTCAAGGCTATGGTTTTCCCAGTGGTCGTGTGTGTGGACATGAGAGTTGGACTGTGAAGAAAGCTGAGCACCGAAGAATTGATGCTTTTGAACTGTGGTGTTGGAGAAGACTCTTGAGAGTCCCTTGGACTGCAAGGAGATCCAACCAGTCCATGCTGAAGGAGATCAGCCCTGGGATTTCTTTGGAGGGAATAATACTAAAGCTGAAACTCCAGTACTTTGGCCACCTCATGCGAAGAGTTGACTCATTGGAAAAGACTCTGATGCTGGGAGGGATTGGGGGCAGGAGGAGAAGGGGACAGCAGAGGATAAGATGGCTGGATGGCATCACTGACTCGATGGGCGTGAGTCTGAGTGAACTCCGGGAGTTGGTGATGGACAGGGAGGCCTGGTGTGCTGTGATTCATGGGGTCACAAAGAGTCGGACACGATTGAGCGACTGAACTGAGCTGACTGAATGATCATGGGCTCCATAACCTCCACCATGAGCACCGTGCCTGTCCTTCCCAAGCCAGCTTCTCTTCCGTGCCATGATACCCTCTGCCAGCCCCAGGTCTGTCATAGGAACCTGGCCGCAGCACGGCCGTAGGTTTTCGTGGTGGGTCACGGTGACTTCTAACTTCAGCTCGACTGCTCTTGAAGATTCCGATGTACCTGCACCCTATTCTTTCCTTGTGTTTCTTTAGAGCCTTTTCAGCTATTTCTCGTGAAGCAAACCACACGAAGGCCTCCCCGGTACTCCTCCCCTGGAAGTCCACCGGCAATCTATCCCATTTGGCACGATTTCCAACCCTGTGAAGAACCAAACCGTTTCTTCCTTGCTGCATCCAAAGGGGAGTCCTCTAAGCCGTACAAAACCATCACTGGCCGTGTCAGGAGTCTTTGGACCAGTTTGTTCTAACACCCAGTCCATGTCAACGTTGTTTGACTTAAATACTTCAATATATCTGTGTCCCGTAGTTTCTCTGTCTTTTTTCAGGGCCAGTTTGATTTCATCTTCTGATTCAAGTTCAACAAAAGCCTTGCCACTCGGTCTGCCTTCTCTGGTGTAGATGAAACGAATGCCTTGAGCCCCATTCTGAATTTTGAGTCTGAAAAATAACTGCTGCACTTCGTCTGCCGAGCAAGACCAAGGCAAGCCCCGGACCTTCGGCACGAACCCCTCCCCACCTTCGGTGCCCAGCATCATCGTCTGTTAGTGGGTGCTGGCGCCGAATCAGACTGCCCACACAACTTCGGCACGGCTAAGACGGAAATAAAAGTCCCTGATCTTTAAAGAATCAAAGATTACCATGATAGGGAGAGGAGAAACAGCAAATAATGAATATGATTAAAATATCAGTTGGTGTTTTCTTACTACATACCCTTGAAATATTGCCAATCAGTGTGTCTCTCTTGCCGGTGAAACAGATGAATGCGGTATTACAACACCCATCACTGCCCAGCAATGATCGCCTGACACCGTTGTGTTCTCTTGCAAAGTGCTGGGCGAGGAGTTTTCATTAAATGCATCATTTACAGCTCACTGCAGTGTTCCGCAAAGTCAATACATATCCTTAACAGAAAGCAAAGAATGAAGCATGTGAAAGAGAGAGATGGAGCAGGGATCCAGCAATTGCCAGGAGCCCAGGGCATGCATTCCATCCTGACGCCAGCCTCCCTGTCAGCGCCTGGGACTGCAAGCGAAGAGGAAAGGCCTGTATCTGCATATTTAGCTACCATTCTGGGTTCCCTTGACGGCGGGGTTCTGGGAGTAAAAAATGGAAATAGTGGGCAATTGAAGAGGTGGTAGTCGACCAGTTAGATATTCTCATCACATTACAAGCCCCAAAGTAACAGGAAACGTTTTGCCAAAATGGGATAACATGACCATGGATGACTTTCCCTCTTCCTGTTGTTGTTATTCAGCCTCCGACTCTTTGTGACCCCATGGACTGCAGCACGCCAGGCCTCCCTGTCTCACTATCTCCTGGAGTTTGTCCAAGTTCATGTCCATTGAATTGGTGATGCCATCCAACCGTTTTATCCTTTGCTGCCCTCTTCTCCTTTTGCCTTCAATCTTTCCCAGCATCAAGGTCTTTTCTAACAGCTTTCAAAACCTACTGAGAGGGGGAAGCAGAGTGAAGATCCTTTATCAACTATAATTTGGGCATCAATCAATGGAAATTTTTAATGGTTTTAAGCTAACATTTTTTGAGAGAAGTTGCCTTAAAATTATACCAACTATACATCAGTAACTCAGATATTTTGAAAGCAATTTCTGAAGCCATACTATGTGCCAAGCACTTTGTGAGGGAAGAGGGAATGAAAACACAAAAAGCAGTCACTTTTCTCAAGAAACTTAAGGCTGAGTTGAGCTAGCAATCTATCATAAAGTTAAAAACATAGGAAGAATGCACTTGTCAAGAATCTTGTACAAAAAAAAAAAAGAATCTTGTACAACACAGGGGATATAGCAAATATTTATTGGTGACTATGAATGGGATATAATCTAAAAAGCTGTAAATCACTATATTGTACATCTGCAATTTATATAATATTATGCACCAACTATACTTCAGTAAGTAGAGAAGGAAATGGCCACCCACTCCAGTATTCTTGCTGGGAGAACCCCATGAACAGAGGAGCCTGGCAAGCTACAGTTTTTGGAGTTGCAAAGAGTCAGATACGACTTAGCCACTCAATAGGAACACTTCAATAAGGGGCTTCCACGGTGGCTTGCTGCTAAGTCACTTCTTCAGTCATGTCCGACTCTGTGTGACCCCATAGATGGCAGCCCACCAGGCTCTCCCGTCCCTGGGATTCTCCAGGCAAGAACACAGGAGTGAGTTGCCATTTCCTTCTCCAATGCATGAAAGTGAAAAGTGAAAGTGAAGTCGCTCAGTCGTGTCCGACTCTTCGAGACCCCATGGACTGCAGCCTTCCAGGCTCCTCCATCCATGGGATTCTCCAGACAAGAATACTGGAGTGGGGTGCCATTGCCTTCTCCTCAATGGTGGCTTAGTGATTAAAAAAAAACAACAGCAACCCTCCTGGCAATTCAGGAAACACAGGTTTGATCCATGGGTGAAGAAGAGCCCCTGGAGAAGGAAATGGTAACCAACTCCAGAATTCTTGCCTGGGAAATCTCATGGACAATGCGATTGTTGGATGAAACAACAGCATACTTCAAAAAAGACTTCCTGACAAATAAGTGTATTAAGATAAATGTAGGAAATGGCAACCCACTCCAGTGTTCTTGCCTGGAGAACCCCGGGGACAGAGGAGCCTGGTGGGCTTCCATCTATGGGGTTGCACAGAGTCGGACACAACTGAAGCAACTTAGCAGCAGCAGCAGTACTGTTTACAGGGACATAGTTATATCAGTAAGACAGGAAATTAATAAAAAATATTTGTCTTAATAGAAGCCAAAGCTCACTTGTGATCCCTCTTATTATTGTTACCGTTATTAAAGAATTTAAATGATTTAAGTTTACTATGTTGTTAGTATAGCAAGGCCAAGTAAGCTGGCCCTGTGTTCAAGGAGAAAAGAAATGAGTGTGACCCTCGTGGGCAGTTTGTCCCTCGACCTTGAGTCGATCCTTACTTTCTGTCTGCTCGGTTTCTTTGTTTTGCTTCAGAATCTGCTTAGGAAGGAATTCTGAATATGTCTGTAAGGAAGAAATTATTTCCTGGGATACCATATTTTCAGGGAAAATTTCCTCCTTATTTTCAGTGGTTGTTGGTGGTAGGGACAACCCCACGGAGTGTTTATGAAGAGAAGGCGCCTAGACAGCATCATTTTAGAATAAAAACCTTTCATCAGCACAGATGTGCTTTTTCACCTGGGTTCTGGCCCCAGTAACCAAGGTGTCAGTGAATTTCTAGGAGAAGCTGGATTTTACAGGTGCCTTCAAATGCTTTGCATTTGGCCCTGGTTTCCGAGAATTTACTGGAAAGTCAACGGAGCTCTCTAGTGAGCCGCCTATCTGATCTGAAATAAAAAATAGAGTTAGGATTCACCGGGGGCAAGCTGGCGGCTGGCTGCTTTGTCTTTTTAGTTTGCTTCTTTGTTCTCTTTTGTGCTCAGGGTCCCAATTATGGTTAAAACAACCAGCTTTGAGCGGGCATGCATGCCAGCTTGGCATAGCCCAACACCATTTAAATCTCTGCACTTGCCGAAGTACATGCAAATGTTTTTTCTGTAAAAGAATTTCCCATTTGGAGATAGATTTTTACAGCCCTTTTTTCCCCTTCTCTTTTCTTTCATTTTTGCTTGCGAATCTATTAGTTTATCCACTACCTGCAGTCTTTGGTGGAAGACATGAGAGTGACTGAAGGTGGAGAGAAAGGCCAAAAGAAGTAGAATTTGATTATTTTATGCAAGTCATGGAAAATATAGTAGGGGTGATGGCATTTGCAGAGCTACTTAGAATAATTGTCTTATGTCTTCTGAGATTCAGAAATGGCTTTTAGATTTTGTTTGTTTGTTGTTGGGCTTAAACCAATCAATGCAGCATTTCATTTCTGTGTTTCTTAAATCTGAAATAGTCGAATCTGCAGAAACAGAATTGCTCTGCTGTCACTAAATTATGTATTTCTCATTTAGAAAACCTTCCAAGTTGACTATAAATAAATTAACTCTAGTTCTGAATAAATTAAGACTTTTTATTTTGTTGGTATTCTTAAGATGCCTATAAGGTTCCAAGGTGTTAGCGACTACGTCTCAGGTAAAAACTTTACATCTAAAACAACTTATTCACCTGAATTACTTTTCTCTTTTTAATGAGGCAATTTAGTCAAACTTTGCTTTTCCTGCATTATCAACATCTTTGCATATTTCACAGACATGCGAAATTTCAAATGTAAAAATGGTACACAAATGATAAGAACAAGAAGAACTGCATTATATTAAAAGTGCCAGCATTATATTAGAAACTAAATAAAAACCTTTTGAATGGATTAATACATGCTAATGGCTGACATTCTTCAAGTATTAAAAACGTGGCTGGCATTGTGCTAAGGACTGTCTTAAGGACAGCTTTGTTGAAAGATAATTCATATGTTTACAACGCACCCATTTAAACGGCACAGTTCGCAGGCTTTAGTTTCTTAACTCTGTGCAGCCATCGCCACAATCTCAGAACATTTTAGTCACCGCAGAAGAAGGGCTGTGCCCTCCTCTCCCTCCGGCCCCGAGCAGCCCCTGGTCTACTTGCTTCGGTACAGACGTCTCCACTCTGCACATCCATATGAACGGCATCAGAGTGCGTGGCCTTTGTAACTGGCGTCTGTCACTCAGCATGAAGTTTTCCAGGCTGGCCAAGTTGTCGCGTGTACCAGGACTTTATTTGCGCCGTGCGTCTCACAGCTAACCACCACCGAAACCTCCAGAGGAGTTTCTGCTGTGTTCCCACCGATCATGCGAACAGAATAAGCCTCGAGATCATCAGGTGACTGGCCCAAGGTCACGCAGGCAGGAGCGGAGCCAGCACTCCCCAGCCGTTCCGTCCGTCGAGAAGCTTCTTTAGTCTTGGGCGGTTTGGGACTCTGAGGTCCTTCTAGAGGCCCGTGCAGGGAAGGGTCTCAGGCACGCCCTGCTGCCATCTGGGGCTGTCGCGGGAGCGCGGGCCGTAATGCCGCCGGCCGAGCCTTCGTTCAGGATCGGGTGGTCTGTTTCGTCTGGGGCGTGCTTTGAAGCACAGACCGCTGTGAGAACTGAAATAGAGAGCTAAACTGTGGTAGACTCTTCTCAGGATTAAGGTTCTCCCTGGGGCTTTGAAAGTGAATGCACTCTGGGGACAGAGGCGACTGCTTTGCTGCCGAGGTTCCGAGGAGGGCAGGCTGAAGCGGAGGAAACGGTTTCCGCCGGCGCCTCTTCCGGAAGCCGAGCCGCCTGCCTGCACTCGGCGCCTACAGCCTGCACCCAGCACAGCGAAGCCTGTTCACTGCTGCAGATCGCCCTCGATTTGCGTGCATTGCGTGCGCTCCCCCTTTTATGGGATCTGGACGATTAACACCTTGGTTCTCCTGCGTGAGAATACGAGGTTAAAAAAGGCTGAGCAAACAGCGGCGGCTGGACTCTGCTGGGCTCAGTTCTGTGAGGGCCTGGGCTTCCTGGGTGGCGCTCTCGGTCCAGAAGCCGCCTGCCCGTGCAGCAGGCGGGACGGGCGGGGAAGACCCCTGGGGGAGGCCACTGCACCCCACTCCAGTGTTCTTGCCTGGAGAATCCCACGGGCAGAGGAGCCTGGCGGGCTGCAGCCTGGAGAATCCCCCGGGCAGAGGGGCCTGGCGGGCTGCAGCCTGGAGAATCCCGTGGGCAGAAGAGCCTGGCGGGCTGCAGCCTGGAGAGTCCCACGGACAGAGAGGCCTGGCGGGCTGCAGCCTGGAGAATCCCACGGGCAGAGGAGCCTGGCGGGCTCCAGTCCATGGGGTCGAGGAGAGTCAGACACGACTGAGCGGCTGAGCTCGCATGCACGCCCGGGCCTGTAGCACCTGGTCCGTGTTGCGTCCGTGCGTAACTAAAGGACTGAAGATCAAGCTGGTGGAGCGGTCCAAGAAGACCATCATGGGCCTCAGAGGCAGAGGGTCTCCCAGCTCAGAAATGTCTGCCCCTCTGGAGGGGGTAGGTGTGGGGGACTGCTTCTTCCCTGGCCATACTGCCTGCACGCAACATCCGCGCCCACTAGACTTGCGCTCTGGTTCGCCATCCAGGGTCCTGTTCCTGTGGACACCCTCTAAAGACCCAGATTTCCATGGGCACATTTAATGGCCAAATGATTTGCAACAGTGGAGAAATATTTGTGCTCTTACCCGCACTGACTGCTCAGTGCTCAGCAGCATTGACTGCTCAACCCGCTCAGCAGCAGCGGGTTGAGCACTTTGCTAATTCAGCAAAGGCCCACCGGGCACCCTTCAGGGGCCAGTGCACCCCAGGCATGCTGGACAGGCCCATGAACTGAGGGTCCCTGTACTTGTGGAGCCGAATCCTTGTGCTTCACGGCCCTTGCTTTATTCCTTTTAAAAAATATTCTGCTCTGTATGTATTTTTTTAGGCATTTCACTGATAATTAGAATCTCCATCAGAGGACAAGTTGGGTAGGTTAAAAAAATTGAATTCATTTTGCTATTTCAGTTCTATTAAAAAGAAATTATATGGAGTTGTGGTTTCACCTAATAGACAAAAGGCTGTTTTTACATTATGCTCATATTTCAATTATCTATGCTAACCCTTACGCCTATTCCCATGGATAATAGCTAGCTTCACTTCTGGAGCTTATGCTGAGTGGGTTTCATTTTCGTTTTGCTTCAATATCACTGTCAAAAAAAGAATTGGGAGATTTCCTCAACACATAAATAGAGAGGGAAAATATTTTGTAGTTCCTTTCTTCAGAAGGATGATCTAGATAAATTTGTACATATTTTATTTCTAGCCATCAACAGCACAGCACAACGCAAGCCACTTCAATTACTTCAGCAACAAGCTCGCAATGCAGCTTTATCATTTCAATCTTTCATCTTTTCTCTTTGACTTGATGTGCGTTCTACGCAGTATATCAGCAAAATCTCATCAACCCCAGCCTCCTTTAGGCTAATAAATCTCAGTCACAAATTAATCTCACACAGAATGAGAAAAGGAAGATCGCAACAGGGAAAAGCTAATGGCCACAGTCAGTCACCACCGTATTTCCAAAGATAAATTCTCCCAGCCATGCCAAGAGAGCTTCGGATTCTTTGTGTGCACGCTCGGTCACTAAGTCGTGTCTGATTCTTTGAGACCCGGTGGAGAGTAGCCCACCAGGCTCCTCTGTCCATGAGATTTCCCAGGCAAGAAGCCTGGAGTAAGTTGCCGTTTCCTTCTCTGGGGGATCTTCCCGAGGCAGGGACGGAACCTGCATCTCTTGTGTCTCTCGTTGGCAGCCAGATGATGTGCCCTGAGTGCCACCTGGGAAACCCTAGGTTCTGTAACCACTGCCGCTGCCATCACGTCGGCTGTGGCTTTCCTCGCTGTGACTGCATGTTTCTGTGGGGGCAATGTGACCTGTGGGGGATTGTTTATTCAACCAGTGAAGTCATTGGTGTCCCAATCACTTGGTGAGAACTGTTCACACAGCTTCAGAGATGTTGTTCCCACTGAACTGGGATCTTTCACATCAGTCTTCCTTCAAATATAAGAGCTGGAGACATTTCCATCGTTAGGATGGAAGTTTCCCTTCAGACACCCAGTTGGACCCAGAGCCCACACCCAGCTGGACCCAGAGCCCACACCCAGCTGGACCCAGAGCCCACACCCAGCTGGACCCAGAGCCCACACCCAGCTGGACCCAGAGCCCACATCCAGCTGGACCCAGAGCACACACCCGCAGCAGAGTTGCTTCCTTCTCGCTCTTTCTTGAGTGGGAAGCTTGCTGATATAAAACGTCTCCAGGCGAGGACCTACCACATCATATATAAAGAAACGAAAAGTCATATTTTGCAGTCATGGCAAACTACTAAATGTCAGAGGAAACAGAAAAAAAAAAAAAGAGCGTGGACTGTTTCTTTTTTCTCAGTGTCCAAAGTCAATGTTATGAGACAATACTGTGAATGAAGACATTAAAATATAGCTTTGATGACACCAAATGTGTTTTGTTAAACACAAATGATCTCTGCGGAGAATTCTGCCAAATGAGTGTGGCACAAATGTCACCATCACCGAGGGAGCATGGTTACCTTTTAAATAAATCTTAAACCAGAGTCACCAAAAGGTTAAGTCTTATTTATAACACCTCTGTGTTGCCACAAATTTTCAAATGGAGTTAGTCACCATGTGCTAAGATGTTTGTCACTCCGTGGAGAATAAGCCCTGAATAAACTTTAAAACACTGAAGAAATTTGGACACTAATTAAAGTTATATGATATCTGAGAGGCCAGACAGGTTTGTTAAAAATCTTTGAAGCCACTAATTAAAAATGAAAATCATTGAAATATAAACACACGGTGTTTTCTTTCTTTTTGGTTCAGTGCATGAAGCCATCAGATTAAATTCTTTGCTTTAAGTACTGTATTCAGGGTTAGCACCTGCAATTAAATTTTCTGCCATTCATTTCTTCAGTTCTCCCATTAACTGTGAAAACCATTCAGAGGTGGCCCAGAGGAGACAGGGCGCTGGTGTTCCAGCCAGCCGTCAAGGTGGCACAGACTGTTCCTGCTCACCGTTGCAGTGCTTTGTTCTCTGTCTCCGCCTCTCTCTTTTTCAATATCAATCCAAGGTAGGCCGTGGCAGCTGGTTCTTTGTGCTGGCTTTGTTGTGGCCTCTTGGGTCCCTCCTTTAAACTTAATAAAGACGGAGGCTAAAGAGTTTTTAGACATGTCAAAGGACAAGAGAGCAACAGATATCTGGTGGGGCCAAAGAATGCCTGAGGAAAGCCACATTGCAAGGTGCAGATGGTTCCAAAATCAGCATGGAAACGAGCCCGGCGACAGGGCCGCTGCTTCTCCGGTCGCACGGCACCGCTCCACTGGCTTCAGTCCACAGCGGTGAGCCTCAGGCTCCACGGGGTTCTTGAATTTATGTTTCGGCTTTTTCCTTTTTTCTTGATTGGCTGTTTTCATTTCAGTACTTTCAGAATTTGAGGCCTGAAATAATGAACGATCCAGGGATTTCTGTTGACAAAGCTAGAACTGCACATTTTTTGCTGATCCCAGCCTTGATCATAAACTCGGTAGCTACGGATGAAAGGTTTGCCTAACCCGGTGAAACACCTTTAGGGCCTTTCTCTTACATTTCTCCAGATTCCTCTCCTGCCCCTATGTGTTTATAATTCAACACAACAAGGATACAGAAAACTTACCTACAGGGTTGATATCAATCCCCTATCATTATTCATTTAGGTTATCTCAGATTCTTAACTAAATATATATATCTCATTATAAATCTCCCAGGTGGTACTAGTGGTAAAGACCCCAACTGCCAATATAGGAAACGTAAGAGACACAGAATCCATCCCTGGGTCGGGAAGATCCCCTGGAGGAGGAAACGGCAGCCCCCTCCAGTATCCTTGCCTGGGAAACCCCATGGACAGAGGAGCCGGGCTACAGTCCATGGGGTCACAAAGAGGCGGACATGACTGAGTGACTTTTTTTTTTTTTTTGGAGTATTAGGTGTATTTCAGATTTAAGTGTGAAAAATATCTTCGACCATTCCCAGTGTTCCTTCCCCAGCAGCTCCGTGTCCCACTCGGCACGTGTCCCATGCGGCGCAGCGCTCCTCATCACCCGCCGTCCAGCGCCGCCTGCGCTGCCGGCCCCCAGCCTGAGCCGCGGGGTCCTCCTGTCTGCGCCGTCCTTGATGGTGGCTCCTTCCCGCTTCCTGCTTGCCTGTGGCCTCGTCTGGTGGTCTGGGTGGGAAAGCCAGATGAAACCGTGTCTCTTGCCCTAAATTCTCTGCCGGGTTTCCATGGCAGTAGGATGAAACAGCTCAGGAGGCCAGCCAAGTCTGGCCCGTCTGCGCCGATCTCCGCTCCTCCGCTCTCCCGGCCAGTCTTCTCTCTGGCTCTCGCCCCCGTCGAGCTTACTCCTGTCTCGGCCTCTTCTCCCTGGACGCGTCTCCCGCAGCTCCTTCCGTGGCTGCCGCCTTCTCACCACTCTGTTCTCGGCTCAAGTGGTGCTTCCTTGAAAGACCTGCTCAGCCTCCCTTGTCTGAAGTAGCACCTTCCGCTCACCACTCTCCATGTCACCTTCCCATTTTGGTCCTTGCTCAGAGCATTTATGAGGAACTGGACTTGTGACTGATTGCTCGGTTTCCGTGTCCCGCCTCCATGTTTCTCAGAGGAGTGTACGCTCTATGGTGCAGACGTCTGGTCTACCATATTCACCAGCGCCTGAAACAGAACTGACGCTCGTCGCTATTTACTGAGTTAATTGTCTTTGAAACCTCTCTCTCCCTTATCCATCAGTTTCCTATCTGATTGATTTTTATTCCTAAATTGTTCTTGCCTCTGTCTGATTTTTATTGTCCTTCTCTTCAGTTGAACTTTACGTCCTCTGTCCCAGGCTTCTGGATGAGCTTCCTAGCTCACCTCCCCGTATTCCGTTTCCTCTCCCTCCAATACACCATATAGACGTCTTAAAAGAATATTTTGGTCAGGGGCTTCCCTGGTGACTCAGACAGTAAAGAATGTGCCTGCAGTGCGGGAGACTGGGGTTCGATCCCTGGGTGGGGAAGATCCCCAGGAGCAGGGCATGGCAGCCCACTCCAGCACTCTTGCCTGTAGAATCCCATGGTCAGAGGAGCCTGGTGGCTACAGTCCACAGCGTCACAGAGTCGGACACGACTGGGTGGCTAATGGTTTACTTTCACTCTGGTCATATGGTTTTCAGGTTTAAAACCTCCAGTAGATTTTTCTAGCCTGAAAGCACCTTGGCGACCCATTTAAGCACCTTCCTTCACTGTGACTGTCCGGCACACCAACTCTGGGAGTTGGTGATGATGGACGGGAAGGCCTAGAGCACTGCAGTCCATGGGGCTGCAAAGAGCTGCACACGACTGAGCGACTGAACTGAACTGAACTGAGTGCACACGCGTCATTAATGCAATTAGGCTTGCTTTCCTCTGACTGCAATAGTCAGCATATGACCCATGAACCCATATCCCTGGAGTCCTTACCGTGAAAGTGTAAGTGAATTTTTAGAGATCAAATTTCTGTCTTTTTGCTGGGTTATGAAACTGGAGAAGGTAAGCTTCCTGAAAGACCAAGTTACCTGTCCTCCTGGCCATAGCCCATTGACAACAAGACAGAAAAAAAAAAAAAAAATCCAATACGTAAAAGACATTAGGAGTGATTGCAAGAGTGAGAAGGAAAGAGAGAAACAGGGCTGATCTCATTTGCGTGCTTGGATCCAGCTGTATCTGAATTTACCTCTGCCCTTTACTTAAGCAAGTGGGGAAGTCAGTGAATTTCTAGCTTTTTAAAGATAGATTTCTCTCTTTGAGAAAACTACTTTGGTTCGGGTTTCCATCACTTTCAGTCAAGATTTCTGACTAACGTGACCTGTCTTTCAAGCCCCTCTACAGGCTGATAGAGTCTTGCCTGACCCCTCGCCTCTTCCTTCTGCTCTCCCTGCCCTCCAGGCCCGTCTGCACTTTGAGCTCCTCCTGCCATTCCCCGATTCTTCCCGCTTTCCTCATCTTCTTTCATATTTTGACACTTATTTAAAAGTAACCCTACAAACACCATCTCATGGTATCTCTGCTGTTAATCGTCTGTGTTGTAGATTAGGAGGTCAAAATGCAGCTGCCTGTAGGGTTCAGGAATTTTATGTCAGCGTGTGCACTGGGCCTGTGTAGTGTGATGGAGAGTGGTGACATGGTGATCGTCAGGTGTATGTCCTGCCTAGTAGCATTCTGATTTAAAAATTTTAAAATCAGTATGTTGCCCAAATGAGGTGGGCTGATTGGCTCTAGTCGGGCAGTTAGTTTGCAACCTCTTTATTTATTTATGATCGCTTACTTTTTGCTGTCTGTTTTGTCCACATATTTTTAGAACATTGAAAACAAGGGCCTTGTGTTGACACATCTTTTATTTCCTGTAATGACTGTAAAGTAACAGCTGCTCCGTGTATAGGTCTTGGTGGGCTGATGGCGCTGGCTGTGTCGTAGGGTTTATTAACTGTGTTGTTTTCCCCACAATCCTGCCATGCCCGNACCTACCACATCATATATAAAGAAACGAAAAGTCATATTTTGCAGTCATGGCAAACTACTAAATGTCAGAGGAAACAGAAAAAAAAAAAAAGAGCGTGGACTGTTTCTTTTTTCTCAGTGTCCAAAGTCAATGTTATGAGACAATACTGTGAATGAAGACATTAAAATATAGCTTTGATGACACCAAATGTGTTTTGTTAAACACAAATGATCTCTGCGGAGAATTCTGCCAAATGAGTGTGGCACAAATGTCACCATCACCGAGGGAGCATGGTTACCTTTTAAATAAATCTTAAACCAGAGTCACCAAAAGGTTAAGTCTTATTTATAACACCTCTGTGTTGCCACAAATTTTCAAATGGAGTTAGTCACCATGTGCTAAGATGTTTGTCACTCCGTGGAGAATAAGCCCTGAATAAACTTTAAAACACTGAAGAAATTTGGACACTAATTAAAGTTATATGATATCTGAGAGGCCAGACAGGTTTGTTAAAAATCTTTGAAGCCACTAATTAAAAATGAAAATCATTGAAATATAAACACACGGTGTTTTCTTTCTTTTTGGTTCAGTGCATGAAGCCATCAGATTAAATTCTTTGCTTTAAGTACTGTATTCAGGGTTAGCACCTGCAATTAAATTTTCTGCCATTCATTTCTTCAGTTCTCCCATTAACTGTGAAAACCATTCAGAGGTGGCCCAGAGGAGACAGGGCGCTGGTGTTCCAGCCAGCCGTCAAGGTGGCACAGACTGTTCCTGCTCACCGTTGCAGTGCTTTGTTCTCTGTCTCCGCCTCTCTCTTTTTCAATATCAATCCAAGGTAGGCCGTGGCAGCTGGTTCTTTGTGCTGGCTTTGTTGTGGCCTCTTGGGTCCCTCCTTTAAACTTAATAAAGACGGAGGCTAAAGAGTTTTTAGACATGTCAAAGGACAAGAGAGCAACAGATATCTGGTGGGGCCAAAGAATGCCTGAGGAAAGCCACATTGCAAGGTGCAGATGGTTCCAAAATCAGCATGGAAACGAGCCCGGCGACAGGGCCGCTGCTTCTCCGGTCGCACGGCACCGCTCCACTGGCTTCAGTCCACAGCGGTGAGCCTCAGGCTCCACGGGGTTCTTGAATTTATGTTTCGGCTTTTTCCTTTTTTCTTGATTGGCTGTTTTCATTTCAGTACTTTCAGAATTTGAGGCCTGAAATAATGAACGATCCAGGGATTTCTGTTGACAAAGCTAGAACTGCACATTTTTTGCTGATCCCAGCCTTGATCATAAACTCGGTAGCTACGGATGAAAGGTTTGCCTAACCCGGTGAAACACCTTTAGGGCCTTTCTCTTACATTTCTCCAGATTCCTCTCCTGCCCCTATGTGTTTATAATTCAACACAACAAGGATACAGAAAACTTACCTACAGGGTTGATATCAATCCCCTATCATTATTCATTTAGGTTATCTCAGATTCTTAACTAAATATATATATCTCATTATAAATCTCCCAGGTGGTACTAGTGGTAAAGACCCCAACTGCCAATATAGGAAACGTAAGAGACACAGAATCCATCCCTGGGTCGGGAAGATCCCCTGGAGGAGGAAACGGCAGCCCCCTCCAGTATCCTTGCCTGGGAAACCCCATGGACAGAGGAGCCGGGCTACAGTCCATGGGGTCACAAAGAGGCGGACATGACTGAGTGACTTTTTTTTTTTTTTTGGAGTATTAGGTGTATTTCAGATTTAAGTGTGAAAAATATCTTCGACCATTCCCAGTGTTCCTTCCCCAGCAGCTCCGTGTCCCACTCGGCACGTGTCCCATGCGGCGCAGCGCTCCTCATCACCCGCCGTCCAGCGCCGCCTGCGCTGCCGGCCCCCAGCCTGAGCCGCGGGGTCCTCCTGTCTGCGCCGTCCTTGATGGTGGCTCCTTCCCGCTTCCTGCTTGCCTGTGGCCTCGTCTGGTGGTCTGGGTGGGAAAGCCAGATGAAACCGTGTCTCTTGCCCTAAATTCTCTGCCGGGTTTCCATGGCAGTAGGATGAAACAGCTCAGGAGGCCAGCCAAGTCTGGCCCGTCTGCGCCGATCTCCGCTCCTCCGCTCTCCCGGCCAGTCTTCTCTCTGGCTCTCGCCCCCGTCGAGCTTACTCCTGTCTCGGCCTCTTCTCCCTGGACGCGTCTCCCGCAGCTCCTTCCGTGGCTGCCGCCTTCTCACCACTCTGTTCTCGGCTCAAGTGGTGCTTCCTTGAAAGACCTGCTCAGCCTCCCTTGTCTGAAGTAGCACCTTCCGCTCACCACTCTCCATGTCACCTTCCCATTTTGGTCCTTGCTCAGAGCATTTATGAGGAACTGGACTTGTGACTGATTGCTCGGTTTCCGTGTCCCGCCTCCATGTTTCTCAGAGGAGTGTACGCTCTATGGTGCAGACGTCTGGTCTACCATATTCACCAGCGCCTGAAACAGAACTGACGCTCGTCGCTATTTACTGAGTTAATTGTCTTTGAAACCTCTCTCTCCCTTATCCATCAGTTTCCTATCTGATTGATTTTTATTCCTAAATTGTTCTTGCCTCTGTCTGATTTTTATTGTCCTTCTCTTCAGTTGAACTTTACGTCCTCTGTCCCAGGCTTCTGGATGAGCTTCCTAGCTCACCTCCCCGTATTCCGTTTCCTCTCCCTCCAATACACCATATAGACGTCTTAAAAGAATATTTTGGTCAGGGGCTTCCCTGGTGACTCAGACAGTAAAGAATGTGCCTGCAGTGCGGGAGACTGGGGTTCGATCCCTGGGTGGGGAAGATCCCCAGGAGCAGGGCATGGCAGCCCACTCCAGCACTCTTGCCTGTAGAATCCCATGGTCAGAGGAGCCTGGTGGCTACAGTCCACAGCGTCACAGAGTCGGACACGACTGGGTGGCTAATGGTTTACTTTCACTCTGGTCATATGGTTTTCAGGTTTAAAACCTCCAGTAGATTTTTCTAGCCTGAAAGCACCTTGGCGACCCATTTAAGCACCTTCCTTCACTGTGACTGTCCGGCACACCAACTCTGGGAGTTGGTGATGATGGACGGGAAGGCCTAGAGCACTGCAGTCCATGGGGCTGCAAAGAGCTGCACACGACTGAGCGACTGAACTGAACTGAACTGAGTGCACACGCGTCATTAATGCAATTAGGCTTGCTTTCCTCTGACTGCAATAGTCAGCATATGACCCATGAACCCATATCCCTGGAGTCCTTACCGTGAAAGTGTAAGTGAATTTTTAGAGATCAAATTTCTGTCTTTTTGCTGGGTTATGAAACTGGAGAAGGTAAGCTTCCTGAAAGACCAAGTTACCTGTCCTCCTGGCCATAGCCCATTGACAACAAGACAGAAAAAAAAAAAAAAAATCCAATACGTAAAAGACATTAGGAGTGATTGCAAGAGTGAGAAGGAAAGAGAGAAACAGGGCTGATCTCATTTGCGTGCTTGGATCCAGCTGTATCTGAATTTACCTCTGCCCTTTACTTAAGCAAGTGGGGAAGTCAGTGAATTTCTAGCTTTTTAAAGATAGATTTCTCTCTTTGAGAAAACTACTTTGGTTCGGGTTTCCATCACTTTCAGTCAAGATTTCTGACTAACGTGACCTGTCTTTCAAGCCCCTCTACAGGCTGATAGAGTCTTGCCTGACCCCTCGCCTCTTCCTTCTGCTCTCCCTGCCCTCCAGGCCCGTCTGCACTTTGAGCTCCTCCTGCCATTCCCCGATTCTTCCCGCTTTCCTCATCTTCTTTCATATTTTGACACTTATTTAAAAGTAACCCTACAAACACCATCTCATGGTATCTCTGCTGTTAATCGTCTGTGTTGTAGATTAGGAGGTCAAAATGCAGCTGCCTGTAGGGTTCAGGAATTTTATGTCAGCGTGTGCACTGGGCCTGTGTAGTGTGATGGAGAGTGGTGACATGGTGATCGTCAGGTGTATGTCCTGCCTAGTAGCATTCTGATTTAAAAATTTTAAAATCAGTATGTTGCCCAAATGAGGTGGGCTGATTGGCTCTAGTCGGGCAGTTAGTTTGCAACCTCTTTATTTATTTATGATCGCTTACTTTTTGCTGTCTGTTTTGTCCACATATTTTTAGAACATTGAAAACAAGGGCCTTGTGTTGACACATCTTTTATTTCCTGTAATGACTGTAAAGTAACAGCTGCTCCGTGTATAGGTCTTGGTGGGCTGATGGCGCTGGCTGTGTCGTAGGGTTTATTAACTGTGTTGTTTTCCCCACAATCCTGCCATGCCCG
>SJYA01009019.1:0-15575 GCA_006410615.1 Neotragus moschatus
TGCCAAATTACACATTCTATTAGATGACATATTAAAATGAGGGTACTCAGTAAAGTGCAGAATATGGCAACCTAATTTAAAAAGAGGTTGCATTCCAGTACAACATACTAGTGGGTATCTTATACCCTATTTATCTTTGGATATTGAATTGTTTTGACAGCTGTATGCACAAGTGAGTCCTGCAGGGTTTCTGTTTAAATTAAAGCTTCCAGACATTGTCTGGCTTGGACTGGAACAACAGGTTCACTTCAGAATTGAGCTCCTCTGCCCAGGCATGTTAATCTGCAGGTCTAGCCACCTCAGAAATCTCTCTGGAATAAAAACAGCTCTCATATAAGGCTACTATGTACAGTCCAAATGTTTCATTTACTTTCACAGGCCTGTTCCTCAAATAGCCTTAAAATCCTTCATCTGTGCCTACCTTATACTGCTGGGATCATAATGGAGTGGCACTGGGTGGCTTTTCCAGGAGGCGCTGAGGGGCCCTGGCCATGACCTGTCAGCAGAGCCCTTAGGAGTTCTCAGCTTCAGAGGCAGGATGTGGCAGCCTGTGGGAAGGGCGTTCAGGACTGAGAGGAGAGGGGAAGGATAGGGATCAGGATGGTTTGTTTTGTAGACGACAGTAAAGGGATTAGCCTAAGCCCGAGTGGAAGATTTATTTAGGAACTGAAAATAAGAAGATCCTTGAATTGCATTTATTTAGCTTTGAGAGGCAAGAGAGAAATCACACCAAATAGCCCTTCCTACTTAAAGCTCCCGAAAGCACACAGAACGTAGGGAATGTGATTGCCCAGTACAGGTTAACTCCCAGTTCATAGCTCTGGTTCTTTCAACATACACTAGATGGCGGAGTCCTGCTGGTGTCCATGGGGCCACATTGGGAATTAAATGTTATGAATCTTGCAGAGATAAGAGGTTTGGAACTGGTCGCATAGCTCTCTTCAGTGCTGGCCCACTAATGGTGTCCAAATTCAGAATCTTCTGGACGCCATGTGGGTAAAGCCAAACTAGGCCACCCAGAGATCACCACATTCAGATTTCTGAAAGAAATGTAAGGAAAACATCGACTGGGTTTAAAATTTCTAAGAAAGGAAGAGGAGATTAGAGAACAAAGAGCTGTGATTTGTTTAGATGCCTTGAATAAATGCCCTCCCTTTTTTTTCTCCAGATATTTGAAGTGTTGGTTCTCATGTCAACTTACTATATTAGGCTTCTGTTAAAGAAATGATGCTTCGTCTGTGTGTGTCCTGCACAGACAACTGGGCCAGTACTCCTTTTGCCCTGATTTGTGGGCATTTCTGAGGAACTGTCTAAAGTGATCCCAGTGCCCTGTGGGGGGACCCTCCAGGTGTAAGACATGGAAAGTCTAAGAATCTTAGGCAACTACCCTGGTTTTTCAGATGATAAAGACTCTGCCTGCAATGCAGGAGACCAGGGTTCGATAGCCAGGTCAGGAAGATCCCCTGAAATAGGAAATGGCAACCCACTCCAGTATTCTTGCCTGGAAAATCCCATGGACAGAGGAGCCTGGCGGGCCACAGTCTATAGGGTCGCAAAGTGTCAGACACAACTCAGGGACAAATACCTTCACCTTTCAAGCAACTGTGGTTTTATATTAAACAGACCTTTCACTCAGTTTGTTCCGTTCCTTCTTATGATCAAGTTTAAGCTCATTTAACAGTTTTTGAACTTGCAGGTAGAACAAAAACCATTTGAACACCATGGTACTCAGCAGCTGATAGCCAACTCCACCAGTCTTATTATCCTGAAAATATGAGACTAATTATAGCAGATGAAAGCTTGAATAATCATGTCTTAAAATAAACTGGGTTAATAGGGATGGGAAATTACTCCTGCTGATGCCTGTTTGCTCCTGTTGCAAGTAAACTTCTGTGGGGCTGTAGGTTTCCAGGCCTTCAGAGGCCCACCTCATTGAAAATCCACCAAGTGCACACCAAGTTGTTGCCAGGAAGTTGAATGCAGTTCTTCTTTGATAATTATTTTTCCACCTTTATCGATGGTCTTTGATGAGACTGATAATCAAGAATCCCAGAGCCTGGCAACCCAAATGAATTATTCCACTCAAAAATAGCCTGCCGATTTATTCC
This sequence comes from Neotragus moschatus, assembly GCA_006410615.1. Taxonomy (NCBI): domain Eukaryota; kingdom Metazoa; phylum Chordata; class Mammalia; order Artiodactyla; family Bovidae; genus Neotragus; species Neotragus moschatus. The sequence continues at coordinate 2,109 of SJYA01009019.1, forward strand.
AGCATTTACCTTTCCTTTTTTTTCTTCTAATTTTTGTCTCTTCTGTCCTTTCAGTCCATAAGTAAGTGAAAGTAGCTGAGTCATGTCCGATTCTTTTCCACCCCATGGACTATACAGTCTGTGGAATTCTCCTGGCTAGAACACTGGGCTGGGTAGCCTTTCCCTTCTCCAGGGGATCTTCCCAACCCAGGGATCAAACCCTGGTCTCCCAGGCGGATTCTATACCAGTTGAGACACAAGGGAAGACCCCAACATGTAGATCATCTATTACCTTCTCTTAGCTTATGTTTATAAATATAACTGGATTTCATTCCATTCAGAAGTGCCACGTGAGTACAGATAAAGAAAGGAGTGAATTTTGTCCAAAGGGAGTAGATGATTCCTGAGCTCTGCCCAGGAGAGACTGGAGGTTTTCTTGGTTTACCAGGAGTTTATTTAAGCACGTGATACTTTGTTTCCAGTAAGCCTCCTCCCCCATCTTGCCCTAGAATAATCTAAGTTTACCTTGGCATTACACTTTGGCTCAAGCGTTCATGGTTTGGGCTATTAATAACCAGTAAATAATGGTATTGCAAACACCAATTCCAGTGCATAGTGGGATTTGGGATACTTCAGGTTGAAAACTTCCCCTTCTCTCAGTCTCCCTGATACCACTGTCTAGTTTGCTAGTGTAAATGTTCAGATGTGACTTAACCTGCCTTCAGGATGTCAAGGCAGGCCTGTGATGATGTTAATAGCTCTTCTCTGATAAGGAGTTTGCTGTGTTACATCTGTTTGCCACAGGGGTGGGACCAGGGAGCCAACTGGCCTATAGGTGCGTTGGTGCAAGAACTCTGCCCATGGTGACTAATTGAACAAAACGTATTCTCTCTCAGGGAGAGTTTAAACTCGACTCAAAGAGAATTTCAGCCTGAACCTGGAGACGCTGAGGAAGTATCTGTGGCCGAGGTCAGGGCCTTCCTTCAACTGGGGAGTGAAGATTGTCTGCTTGCTGGGTGGGTTCTTTGGTCCCCAGGGTGCCTTTGACTCAGGTGACTCTTAGTCCGAGCAGTGTGGCCGGGAGAGCGTGGTCGTCTCTTCAAAGAGTAACTAAATATGTATCAAGCTTCCCTCATAGCTCAGTAAGGAATCTGCCTGCAATGCAGGAGATCCAGGTTCGATTTCTGGGTCGGGAAGAACGAAATGGGAACGCACTCCAGTATTCTTGCCTGGAAAATCCTATGGACAGAGGGTCCTGGCAGGCTACAGTCCACGGGATCGCGAGAGTTGGACACAACTTCTTTACTAACCCAGCACCGCATGTGTTTCAGACGGAGGCTGCATCGCTTCTCCTCAGAGGGTGGGAGGCTGCCTGTGGCAGGGACGGCAATGGTCAGGCGTGGCCCCCACATGGAAGGCTTGGTGTGCACCCGTGTGGCTCGGGTGGCCTCGCGTTACTTGCTGCTTTCGTCTTCTTCCTCTCTTCCTCGTGAATAGATCACACTACTCATTTCTGCTTCTTTCATGGCTGACTTCATACTTTAGGACGGTTGGAGTGATGAGCAAAAACAAAATTCTTTCCTTAGCATGCAGATGGCTAAGTTTTCACTAGGTGAATTCGTATAGTCATTGCCTCATTCAGCAGGACTTACCATGTGCGTCCAGCTGTGCTCGGCATTAAGAACAGAAATAAGTGAGAGAGAATCTAGTTTTGCCAAGTAATAAAATACCGCCAGATGTGCAGAGTGTTCAGATGGAGGTTTGAAGACAATACCGTGGATGCTTAAAGGTTGGGTTTAGCAGCAGTGACGCTTCCCAGGGACAGTGATGTTTAATCGGGACTTTGGAGAGTAAGTACAGATTTCTAGATACACAGACTGAGGGCGCACACTTTGGGATTAAACGGCTAGATGCGACCTCTGAGCCCGTGGCCACCCATAATTAAATGCAGAATTATATTTGTCTGTGTAATATGCTTGGTGTGTAATGTACGCATATCTGTAGAAGGTCTCTACTTTATATCAGATTTTCGATTCTTGTACTGAGCAGGTTTTAAAAACCATTTTATAAATAGCGAGGGCCCCATTTCTTCCACTGTCACTATCGTAAGAAATTTGTCTGTCATCATCAGAGGATAAAGCATTTGAAACAGGTCAGTCTGTGGTGCTGCTGGGCCGCAGGCCTTACATACATTACTTGCACATATAACTGCTTACTAGGGGGAGAAAATAAAAACTCAGTACACTGTGTGGAAAACACTTATGAAGCCATTCCAGTGCTTTTTTTTATAGGCACTGGATACACAGAGAAATGAAGAAAACCAGTTGTAAGTTGATCATGGATCTTCTTTCCCCTGCACACTCCCACTAGAACTCTTCAGCGTGCACAAAATTACCAGAATGGCTTTTTTTGGTTCGTTTTAATTGTTTGTCTTATGGCTTTGGTTCATTCTCCAAGGCCGCAAATCGTATGTAATTTGTTTTAGATGGTCTTTCTCTTTCATCACTGGGACAAGGGACATGTGACAAAGATGTTAAATCTTTTTAAGCACTTAAGATAAAGGGATTTTTTTACCCTAATGTTCCCCCACCATCCCCCAAATCCCAATGAGAACTCCTACTAATTTACTGAAGTAANGGAATGGCTTTTTTTGGTTCGTTTTAATTGTTTGTCTTATGGCTTTGGTTCATTCTCCGAGGCCGCAAATCGTATGTAATTTGTTTTAGATGGTCTTTCTCTTTCATCACTGGGACGAGGGACATGTGACAAAGATGTTAAATCTTTTTAAGCACTTAAGATAAAGGGATTTTTTTTACCCTAATGTTCCCCCACCATCCCCCAAATCCCAATGAGAACTCCTACTAATTTACTGAAGTAAAGCTCTTATACATTTTTGGTTCTATAGTTTTCAAATTAAAAAAAAAAAAATTAGCCACTGGTCAGTATTAGAAGAGAAAGTAATTGGAATTCTGAGCAGTTTAAGGGAAGATTCGGCCACATTTTGGGTCTATAGTTTTCAAATTAAAAAAAAAAAAACAGCCAGTGGTCAATATTAGAAGAGAAAGCAATCGGAATTCTGGTCAGTTTAAGGGAAGGTTCAGGAGCAATGTCAAATCTGAAAGGTCAAAACAGTGGTGTTTATTAACACCCAACAAGGAAATGCAGTTCTAAGAACTAAAGTTTGGTTACTCAACAAACACAAAAAATANGCACATTTTGGGTCTATAGTTTTCAAATTAAAAAAAAAAAAAAACAGCCAGTGGTCAGTATTAGAAGAGAAAGCAATCGGAATTCTGGTCAGTTTAAGGGAAGGTTCAGGAGCGATGTCAAATCCGAAAGGTCAAAACAGTGCTATTTATTAACACCCAACAAGGAAATGCAGTTCTAAGAACTAAAGTTTGGTTACTCAACAAACACAAAAAATACTTGCTACTTGTTGGATGCGAAGGTGTAATCTTTTTAAATGAGTAAATTTATTTCGAGTTAACCAGACAGATTTTTCTCAAAAGAAAACTAATTTTGCAATAAATTCAATTATCAGTGAAACCCTAGTGAAAATAGCTATTATATCACCACTTACACATGATTTAACCATTTGAACCATTATTTGTCAAAATATACTGTTCAAAGATTTTTATATTGTTACTTCAACATGTACTGCTAAAGGTATTAGAGTTTCCTTAGCTGACACTTGGTATAATTATGCCTTGTACTAGATAAGCAAATTGACATGAAAAGAAACTATTTCTGCTAAAGATATGTGATTTATGTCCAGATAATCGCCTCATCTTCCAGTGGTTAGCATCCAAATAAACAAAATTAACATATCTGGAGTCTTCAGTTTAACATAGTATTTGCTTTTTGTCTCAGATTCCTTTCTTCTTTCCAAAACGAGTCTTTAAAATGGTGTGATCAAGAAGAATCAAGGCTTTGATGTCAGTCACACCAGATTTCACATTCTCCTTCCTAAACCTCTTTGAATGTGATTTATATTTTTATAAGACAAGGACAGTAACAGCTATTTTACCAGAGTCGTGAGGCTTAACTGTGTAACATATGTGTGAGTAAACTCAGCTCGACGAACAGAGCACAGTGGGCACTCGATAAATGTGCATGTCCAGAGTCTACAGGGGCACATTTCCAGGATGTTTACTGATGCCTCCGGCCTGGAGGCTTGCATGCAAATAGGCAATTAAGAAATAATGAACTGCTTGCAGACTCCTAGCCTCTTGGCACTGGCTGCAGCCAAACTTTTAGCCAAAGATTTTCCCTGGCCACAGAGAGATGTGGAATCTGTCATCACTGTTTACTCTCACAGCCAAGCGAAGTCAATGTACTGTAGGACAAAAAGGTGGAAAATAAGTTAAGGACAGTAGCGTGTCTTTCATGCATGCGTTCATGCTTAGTTGCTGTCGTGTCCGACTCTTTGGACTTCTTTGTCCATGGGATTTTTCAGGCAACAGTATAGGAGCCATTTCCTTCTCCAAGGGATCTTCCCAACCCAGGGATTGAATCTTCATCTCCCATGTCTGTTGAATTGGCAGGCAGATTCTTTACCTGCTGGACCACTGGGGAAGCCCATCCTTCAGGTAGGCGGTGAAAAGAATAGAATGTGTTCCGGCGTTTTCCCAGGATTCGGGAGGTGGGAGGTGAGGAGTGGATAGAGGGTATCTTTCTGTTTTGGTATTCTCAAAGAGCTTTACTGACACCAGGACCAGGCTCTGGAGAACGTGCTGGAGCAAAATAATCCATCAGCACTAATCATGGCCTTCTCCTGTCTCCACGTCAGCAAGCTCACTTATTTGAATTGTGGAGCATCAAGAGCCTGTAGCTCTTCCCCGTTTGTGAAAGGAAAGGAATTGGTCTTAAGAAGGGAAAGAGAAGCAGTTTTAATGAGACGCTGAAGCTGGGTTACCTCCCCTGTTGGTGGTAGAACTCAACTGGAGATGATGGGTAAAGTTCAAGGTGAGGCCCTCAGTGTGGAGTGACCTGAGGAGTAGCAATTACAGGTAATAGTAGCCAGTCCTGCTGGACGCTCACCATAGGCCAGATGCCTCTTTAATGGTGTGGGTTTGTTTGGCCCTCATAGCAACCTCTGGGAGAAGGCAATGGCAACCCACTCCAGTGCTGTTGCCTGGAAAATCCCGTGGGCAGAGGAGCCTGGTGGGCTGTAGTCCATGGGGTTGCTAGGAGTTGGACACAACTGAGAACTTCATTTTCATTTTTCACTTTCATGCATTGGAGAAGGAAATGGCAACCCACTCCAGTGTTCTTGCCTGGAGAATTCCAGGGACGGGGGAGCCTGATGAGCTGCCCTCTGTGGGGTTGCACAGAGTTGGACATGACTGAAGTGACATAGCAGCAACCTCTGAGCTTAAAAATAATATCCTCATTTGTATAAAACAGAGACCAGAGAAGGTAAAAAACTTGTCCTAATGGTCACACTGTTGGTAAGTGGGAGAGCCAAGATTCAAACCCCACCCTCCCAATCCCAGAGTTCAGCTGCTTGCACGCTCCGAGGAGGAGCCCTGCGTGGGTTGGTAACCAGAGCGCACGCTGCTGAGTGAGTGGGCTGTCAGTCACCCAGGGACAGGCGTGAGTTACAGCACCTGGTCACCGAAGTGCTTTCCCGTTACCTGCAGGTTGTTGGTTTGTTGAATGAGAACTTGGGTTTGGTCCCAGAACAGAACAGCTTGAAATAATACAACCGCGCTCACAGTGTCCCTTCTTCTCTGAAATGGCTCCATGATGTGCTCTGCCTCTCATAGGAGCAAATGTTGAACAAACAGGTTGAAAGCATACCAAATTATGATACTGCCCTAAGCATGAAATTACTCGCCTTCCCTGGGAGGCCATCTAGTATTGATCTGGGTCAGGTCGTCATGGCCATTGGGCCAAAAGCACCAGCAGTCTGGAGGAGAAGCCCGTGTCCGTGACGACCCGCTGGGCTCCTGGGTTCGGAGTGGCTCTGTTCCATGCTCAGAACCACTTGCTCAATGGCACCCAGGAGCCAGGCTCGTGGTTTTCAGTATAATTCACTGCGCTGTTTTTGCAGACACAAGTAGATGGTCATTTGATGATAAGGAGAGGCCATGACTGTGCTTATTCTTTATGAAGGTCAAGTACCAGGTTTCCTTCTTAGGAAACTTTCACTTTAAAGTCCCCACAACAATTGACCTAAATAACAGGGACAATTATGTTCTCACACAACAATGAAGAGTCCTGAGCTAGGTCACCTCCAAAGATGGTTCACTCAGAGTGTCAAGTTCTGCCATCCTCTGAGCTTTCCATGCACAATATAGACAGGCTTTCTAGGAGAAGAGAGATCAGTTACTCAGAGACCTCTTACAGTTACTATGAGGTGGGTTTGCTGAAATTTCATTAGCTTTCTCACTGTAGGTTTCTTAATTCCTAAACAGTCATGTCCTGATGTCTCTTAGTGCTGTCTACCCTGCATGGGCCAGGAAAACCTGAGATACATTTAAATTATGTACCCAATAGACTATAGATTTTTTGTAATAAATATAGTTACTGTTTTTTTCTCTATGAATAATTAATACCCTTAACTCTATTGACTTTATCAGATGCTGAAATATATAAATGATTAATGTTTTTGTGGAATCGACGCCATTTTATTTGCTTACATCGATGAGCTTGATTCAGATATTTTAAGTTCTTTCCTGATGGCTCAGCAGGTAAAGATTCCACCTGCAATGGCAGGAGGAGACCCGGGTTCAATCCCTGGGTTGGGAAGATCCCCTGGAGAAGGATATGGCAACCCATTCCATTCTTCTTGCCTAGGAAATCCCATAGACAGCAGAAGCTAGCAGGCTACAGTCCTTGGGGTTGCAAAGAGTCCAAAACAACTGAGAATGATACAAAATATTTTAAGAAAGTAACAGGCAGTATAATAAGAGTCACCCTTGATATTTAAGGCTAAAATTATGGCACTGAGCGCTTTTGATCACCCAAAAATCTGCTCAAATAGAATATTTCACAGAACTGGAATTTCCTCTTCAAAGACATTACCCAAAGCTTTGCCTTTTCTGTCTTTCCAGTGTTCTGTCTTGACCACAAAGATAATAAAGTGCGATTTGCCAACTAAATGTGAATGTATTAACACAAGAACATAATCCAGAAATTGTTCTGTTTATTTTTTGTGTATGCATTAAAGTTACTTTTTTGAAGCTAGAAAGTGAAAGTGTTAGTTGCTCAATAGTGTATGACACTTTGCAACCCCATGGACTACAGTCTGCCAGGCTCTTCAGTCCATGGGATTCTTGGGCAAGAAATTAGGGTAGCCATTCCATTCTCCAGGGAATCTTCCTGAGCCAGTGATCTAATCCATGTCTCCTTCATTGCAGGCAGATTCTTTGTTGTCTGAGCCCCCAGGGAAGGCCTTTTGAAACTAAACTGAAATATAAAATATAACGATAATAGGTTGATTTAACCTACTATAAGTTATTTTGGGGATCAGAAAGCATACCCCAATGAAGGTTTTAGCTTTCACAGAAAACAAAGGAATAGAATAGATCCTGAAAATATGATTGGGGTGGATAAGAACTGGTTTCCGTGCAACACCATCCCAACTGCTATCGAAAAATCTCATGTTGATATTTTGTTTTTAATTGTGAAATAATTGTGCTGTTCACTGACAGAGTTAGGCCAGTATTAAAGGTAGCCTGAATGAGGAGCAGGTTTGGTTTTCAATGTCTTTGAGAAACATCACTTTGTAGTTGACATAAAAAAACAGTGTTGGATTAAATACTGAAAAGTGAAGAATGGGTTGCTAGCTAACAGCTACTTGTTTTCTGGGTAAAAAGAAATACTTTTGTCTGTCTTTTGACTTTCTGTCATATAACTTCTGTTAGAAGTAACCTGCATTTGTATAATCTCTCCTGCCTCTGCTCAACCAGTTATGAGTAGAAAATATGAGAAGATAGAATATAGTATTGTTATGACAGTCTTTATGTAACGATGATTCCATCTGGGTGATTCCATTTTCTGTGCTGCTGTGTGTGTGCATGTGCGTGCGCGTGCGTGTGTGTGTGTGTGTATTCCTAAAATGTCTACCATGACTATTTTCTAGTAAGAAAAAGACATCTACACATTTTAAAAGAATAATACTTCCCTGGTGGCTCAGACAGTAAAGCGCCTGTCTACAATGCGGGAGACCCGGGTTCGATACCTGGGTTGGGAATATCCCCTGGAGAATTAAATGGCAATCCACTTCAGTACTATTGCCTGGAAAATCTCATGGACAGAGGACCCTGGTAAGCTACAGCCCATGGGGTCACAAAGAGTTGGACATGACTGAGCAACTTCACTTTCAACTTCACTTTCACACATTTTAAAAGAATAACAGTCTGTTTAATACCCTATCATTCTAGGTGTATTAAAGACTAAACAAACCAATCCAAAACCTCCAATGTTATAAAATAAGAAAACAAAGATGATATTTTAATAAATCCAAAGGAAGAAAGGATCCAATTTTCAGTAATAAATAAATTTGAAGATTAAATAGAATAAACATGTAAAATAAATAATTCTTGAGGTCAAAGTAATTTTAATTTACAAAATTAAATTTTTTTTTTTTTTTAATCTGTCTGCTTGGTGTTACAGAATCAACTCTATATTTAAGAGAAAGAACCACCCATATAATGCTGGAAGAAATATGAATTGCAATTAAAGCTTTTTTCGGAGTATACTTGGAAAGTAACCCTGAACATTTTGTGTGTACTCGTCTTTGGACAGCAGTTTTATTTCCAAGTCCCTCTTTTACAGACAGGCTTGTACAGATGTGCTGTTTTGAGAGTTGAAGGATATGCCCATTTTCCATCTTTTGAGCGGAGATTTGTTAGGAGTTCACTATGTGGCAAGTACTTTTCTCATAAAGGATGTCAGACAGAAGGGTCTTATTCACAGCAAGGGGAGCAAGTAAACACGTGAGCAAATGCATGTATGCGATCATTTCAGAGAGTGCTGAGTACTCGAAATGAGTCAAGAAGGTATACTAGAAACCTGGGAAGATGCCCTGAAGGAAAGAGCAACCACTCCAGTATTCTTGCCTGAGAAGGCCCATGGTCAGGGAAGCCTGGCGGGCTACAGTCCATGGGGTCACAAAACAGTCAGATGCTACTGAACGACTAAGCAACAGACAAATATAAATTAGATTGTTTATATCAAGAGTTCTAGAAGGGCCTCAGGAAGGAAGTGGCCTCTGAGCTGCGAGGTGAGAAAGCAGGAGGAGCACCCTCCCAGCATCTTGGAGCAGGATGCTCTACATAGATGCAGAGACCAAGAGCCAGAGGAGAGCAGTGGCTCGGAGCTGATGGAAGGGCTCTGGGGAAAGTGGGTTCCAAGTTCCACAGACACTGTAGGCTGCAGCAAAGACTTGAAGCTCAAGTGTATCATTTTCGTTTGAAACACTGAACGCTTTGGGGAAAAAATCTACTTTCATCGATAGGGGAATGGTTAAATTATTAAATAAAATCACTGTAAAATTCTCTCTGGATGTTTAAGAACTGGGGAAGCTCGGTGTTTATTGACATTGAGCAATGTTAGTTCAGTTCAGTTGCTCAGTCAAGTCCCACTCTGCAATGTTAGTCATGTTATTAAAACTGCAGAACACTGAATATAATGCATCATTAAAATATATCAAAATATACACAGAGAAAGATCTGGAAGCTACACAGAAAGTCTATAGTATATATATTCTATATTTATCTATTTCTTATATAATCTCTATATATAGAAATTCTATTTTATTTCTATATTATATATAGAAATTCTATTTTATTTCTATATTATATATAGAAATTCTGTATTAATCGTGACATAATGGAGAACTGAGCAGTGAAAGGGACTTTGATCTTCACTTTATACTCTTAATTTTTACTTGCCTTTTTTTTTTAAATGAACATGCACTTTATTCTGTTATTGATCAAAATAAACAAACATAAAAACTACCATAACTGTATAAAAAAAGAAAAGATTTAGAGAACTGGAAAAATTGGGGCAGCTTTTAGCCAAAGAAAACCCTATTCCACACACTGACAAAGTAAACAGATTCACAGTCTTTAAAAATGCCTGAAGGCTTGTTTTGCCTTGCATACCTTATGGAGTAAAAGCTCTAGATGTAAAAGCATTCTGCAAGCTGACAGCCAGTTGTCATATTCCTGTTGCTTGTTTTTTCCCACAAACTGCTTCCTTTCTGAACTTGTGCTCATTGTTGGAATTTAAGCCTTTCCTCCAACTTCCTTACCTCTTGCATCTCCCAAACATCTCAGTCACACAGCCATTTTTTTAGCATACGTTTCAGAACACATCAGAGAGAGGGCCAATTCCTTGCATGTTAAGGTAATCCTTTAAAGAGTGCTCTCTAACCAAGGTGAGCTTTCAAGATAAGGTCCCAAGAGTGGGCCTTCATTTCAAAGAGTATTTTGAGAACTTTCTTTCATGTTTGAAACTACCTCTTCCTCTGGCCTTCTGCTTGCCAAAGTAGATGCCATTTGAATATTGGGAGCATTTATTCTTGGGTTAATTATAGCCACAAGGAAGAAAGATTTCGAATTTGAACATTACTGTAGAATTTGAAAATATAGGTTTGTGAATATATATGTTTGTGAAAATATATGTTATGAACCTGATGGCAAGTCTAGAAATTCAGTTTAAAAACAGTCCAGTTAAAAGGTCAGTCATGAATACAACAGAGAAGATAGTTCCTACATAGTTTTACAGAGCAAGGCTCTAGCAGAGTGTTCACTTTGATTGTTTGCCGGGAGCCAGCGTGAGGAGTCCCACCTGTGACAAGGTCACGTGGCAGAGGCCTTGATGGGCAAGGCAAATCAGGCCTCAGGGTTTCCCCCTGGTATTTCCTGAGCATGTACCCCCCAAAATAAGAATATGCCTGCCTTATTGTGTTGTATTTTTCCACTCTTCTGACACACTCTGGAAAAAGTCAACTCAGGGCTTTAGTCTTCTGCATTTGAAAGGGTGTTTCAATCTAAAAACCCCTCTGATGGCTTTCTAGCCTGCCTGCAAGACTGGTACAGCTGCACATGTGATTGTTTGAGGCCTCCTGACCCCGGGAGGCACAGGAAGCTTAAAACATCCTAAGAATGTAGGGGCTTCCGAGGAGTCAAAATCATTAGAATAGGACTGATTAAATGTTTCATTTGTTGAGCCAATACTTGCTGCCAAATTTTCATATCTTTTATTTGTAGATATAGTTGGTATATAGAAAAATAGGTAGTAGACCTGGTATTAGCAATATTAGATCTTTGAGTTAAATTCTTTCTTTGTTATGACCCACTGCACCTTTGCTCTACAGGAATGTAACTTTATTTAGTATTTTGAGGGTAATGCAGAGTAAAGAAAAAACACTTCTAGGGAAAAGAGACAGTTATCCAGGAAGAGAGCCATAAAAATGTTAACAGGCCTCTTGGCCAGAAGATAATGTAAATCACCTGAGACCTTTTGTATAGGGGAGGGTATGTAAAAAGAAAGCCTGATCTCAAAGAGGGTCAGGACTGCGCGGGCCCCCCCCCCCCATGCATAACTCTGCATATTCCATTATGCACAACTTGGGGTATATGGGCTGATTTTGAAAAATAGTTTTTGGAGTCTTGTACCAATGCTGGTAAACCACCTGAGACCTTTGGTATAACGGGAGGGTATGCAAAAGGAAAGCCTGATTTTGATAAGAGTCTTGGCTGCTAACGCTGCATAATTTTGTATTACCCATTGATCTCTATGTACAATCAAAGTATAAAAGGCCTTCTGAACAATAGAGGATGGGCCAGTCATTGGAAGGACTGGTTTCACTGGAGCCTCCTCTTTAATTTCAGGCTGAATTCCCATCTGGGGCATTGAGGCTCGCCATGTCTACTTACTTGTCCTGGCTTCTAGGATCCATAAGAGAGAGAGCCCAGGGTGGGGCACTCTCTGATATTTAAATGGATGCCGGTGGCCTAACATAGAAGGTGCAAGCTCCTTGTCTGGAACTTTATTGGCTTTCCACATAAACCAAGTTGTTCAGCCTCTTTTCTCCACTAAAATATTTCTAAATAAATAAGTTTTTTCCTCGCCGACTCCATCTCCCCTTCAAATCACCCTGGATCCACCAGGGCTGGACCCCGGCAATTATTCTTGGAGACATATAACTCCAGTTGTTTGTATTCTTGAGTTATGCCTGTGAAAGCTTTCACATACATAGATGGTCTCATCAGACTGGAGTTTGCTTTTACCCTACTTACAAACTGGTAAGTTGGCCTGCTGATACTTCAGACTGCTCGCAGAAGACAGGAGTTCCTTGAGTTAAAGGCAAAACCTACATAGAATCAGCACAGCCATCACTGGTCTGAGTCACTGCCTCATACACCTGGGGCCCCGGCCGTGAGGTAATGGGCTCCGGTGGATGCTGCAGACTTGTCGTGTAGCTCAGGATAGGAATCCACTGCTTATGAAACAAGCCAGATGCAAGTCTGCTTTTTCTCCAGCAGAGTCTCTGCCTTGTCTCTTAGGATCACCATTTGCATGAGAAACAGTGAGAAACTGCTTCAGTAGAAAGTGGACAGGGCCTTGCCATCTGGGCACACCCAGCAAGAGGACAAAGGACTCCTTTCCAGCAAGGATATAATTTTCTATCATGAGACCTAATAGTATATAATTATGTTGATATATGCACGCATAATATATATGTATTTAAATAGTTTTTTTTTTAAGATTTTTTTAAGATATATATGGAATAACAGTGAACAATGATGATGTCTTTGCTTATTTCAAGAAGAAAAAAACATAGAACAAGCATTAAATGTCATTTGGAGCACTATCATTTGTCTTGTGCTGTCAATTTACCCTAAGTTAGTATGGAAGAATAAACAGAATTTCCAAATAGGTATATTTATTGGCCACTAAGTGAAGGTGCATTAAAGGATAATCCACCTTGAAGATATATGGGCCTATATAGAAATAAGTTTTTCATATAGAAAGAAGGCTAGTGGTAACTCAAAATTACAGCTTCAATGTGGAAGCCAAATTGAATTAAAATAACATAANTGGAAGAATAAACAGAATTTCCAAATAGGTATATTTATTGGCCACTAAGTGAAGGTGCATTAAAGGATAATCCACCTTGAAGATATATGGGCCTATATAGAAATAAGTTTTTCATATAGAAAGAAGGCTAGTGGTAACTCAAAATTACAGCTTCAATGTGGAAGCCAAATTGAATTAAAATAACATAAAAGGACTTTTAAAAGTGGGCCATTCCACAACACAGTTTGGATTGTCTCTGCATGGAAGAACTTTTAAAATGGGGCTTTCCCACAGCACTTTAAACTGTCTCTGCAGGGCACTGATGGGATGTGTGGGGGTACGGGGTCCAAAGGAACGGACCACCACTCTGGGTGCTGCTGTTTATCTCAGTACTTAAAATATACTCAAACTAGGCTAATTCATCTCACAGTTTTTTTTTTTTTTTTTTTT
>SJYA01009020.1:0-15571 GCA_006410615.1 Neotragus moschatus
CCAAATATTCTTAAATAATCAAAAATTAAATGAGATGGGATACATTCTTTCAGTACCAGAAGGAAGTTTCTTTTAGAAATCATCTGTAAGTATTATATTTAGAACCAGCTTTGGTAGCATATATTGATCCGAAGATATAAGATCATCTGTGGAGTGTTCAATCATAAGAAATAAAATGTTAGCTTTCATGTAAGATATATCATTCAGAATATTGTCTTACACAGTTAAATATCCCTATAAAGTTTTCAAATGCACTTTTTTTTTTCCTTTTGGTGTCTCTGACTTCTACAGTGGGAGTCCTAATGAGCCTCAGCCACGATTGTTTGGCTGATTAAAATGCTCAGCTTGGTGAATGATTTGAGAGAGATAATATGATTAAAAGCCAAAATTTTGTCTCTTATTACGATTCAATACTTTGCCCTAAGATCACTGATCAGATTTATTAAATGCCCTCATGGTAAAACCCAAGGTAATCCCGCCTTCCTCTTCAGTTCAGTTCAGTTGTTCAGTCGTGTCCGACTCTTTGCGACCCCATGAATCACAGCACGCCAGGCCTCCCTGTCCACCACCAACTCCCGGAGCCCACCCAGACTCACTTCCATCGAGCCAGTGATGCCATCCAGCCATCTCATCCTCTGTCGTCCCCTTCTCCTCCTGTCCCCAACCCCTCCCAGCATCAGAGTCTTTTCCAATGAGTCAACTCTTTGCAGGAGGTGGCCAAAGTACTGGAGTTTCAGCTTTAGCATCATTCCTTCCAAAGAACACCCAGGGCTGATCTTCTTTAGGATGGACTGGTTGGACTACAGTGGGCAGCTATTGTTCTGTCCATGCAAAATCCATCCGTTGCCTTCTGGTCACAGCCCGTCAGCGTCCTTTTTGGGACTTTCTCTCTCTCATTGCCTACAATTCTGATGAAACTGTCCAATAGGGTGTCCTGCCCTCCTCAGGATAAGGATGGGTGCATGACATTAGCCATGATATTTGGCCCTCTTTGTAATTTAAATGTGAGAGCATGACAATATTTTTTTTTAAAAAAATTGGAGCTGATTCATCCCAAAGCTGGCATGCTGCAAAGATTGTCACTTACTTCCTGTCACTTAGATCCTTAGAACAACTTGTATCTTTCTGTTTTCTCTCCATAGCTTTTGATTTTTAGAAACTATCCTAAAGGTAGTTGTTGAAAAGATGCCTTATCCTTTCATTGAAAGCAGTCACAGTCGTTGCTGTTAGTGAAGGACATACCACTACAAAATATGCTACTTTGCTATATTGATTATTTTGAGCTGTAAGCACTTGGAAAAAAGCAAATGCAGGGGAGGCTTTCCTTTAATCTGCTTTATTTTCCTGAAGACTGGATCTTCTAGAAGGAACTCCACTGTCATAATCCCCTCCCTGAGATTATATTTGGGCATGCCTGCTGACTCAGGATGGTAAAGAATCTGCCTGTAATACAGGAGACCCAGGTTTGATCCCTGAGTTGGGAAGATCCTCTGGAGAAGGGAATGGCTACCCTTCTCCAGTATTCTTGCCCGGAGAATCCCATAGACAGATGATGGGGTTGCAAAGAGTCAGACACGACTGAGCAACTTGCACTTCACTGACTTGGGAGTATATTTAACTAGGGAAGAGTGCCTCCGATCCTGGAGGCACAAGTAGGCCCCATACCCGAACAGACTTTGCCACAACCGTCACACCTCCCACCCATCTATTCTTCTGGGGGCTCTTTCATCTTCTCTAAAAATCATTTCCTCTCCCTTAAGAGGCATCCATCCTCACTCCCTTTTCCTGATTAAGATGATATTGAAGTCTGAATTCTAAGCCACCCCAACAGTTACTCGTTTTTCCCAGGGTCTCCCCCATGTGATACACATGTTCATAACATTTTGTTTGTTGTTTTCTCTTGTTGATCTGTCTCCAGTCACGGGGTCTCAGCTAAGAATTCAGAAAGGTAGAGGGAAAATTATTTTCCCCTTCTACACCAGCAACAAGGAATCCTAACCAGCACAGATATTCTTAAGGAGATATAGACAATATCAGTCACTGGGAATCTGGGAATAAGCTCTACCCATAAAGGGGTGTCAATTTAAACTTAAAAACACACAACATAAAAGTTATGAGTTTAAGTGTTATTCAGATTTTTACTGGGGATTATAGCACAGGAGACAATTCTGAGAAACTGTTCCAAAGAGGCAGGAGAGGAACCAGTATATATTGTAAATGAATTTTTTTTTTGGCTAGGAAATGCCTGTAGTCAAGCATACATTTTGAGAAATGATTACTACTATCACAAAGAACAAATATCTCAAGTTTATGATTTTAGTGACATTCTAGGTACAGAAAAATGCAAGAATCTGGGGTCATTGCAATTCTTCCTGAGACATACATCCAACTTTCTAGGGATCCATTTCTTTAAAGCACAGGGCTCACTGTTGGTGAGTGACTGCAGCGGGTGGCGACTTAACCCTTGCATAACTGGATGATGAACGACTGAACGACGCTCTTCGATTCTGTTGTTGTTCACAGAGGTGTGGGGTGCACATGGGGAGGCTGAAGACCGCCAAAGACAGCCTTCAACCTTGTGCAGCCTGGTCTACACTTTTGATAAAAGTAAAGTGACCCTGAATATTGAGACTTTTGCTTTTCACAGAATTCAGTGCCCTCTATAAATCTATCTCCTCATTAGAAGAGCTGTGGGATCATTTGCAAAGTCACCAGGGGAAAGCATATACATACGTGCTTTCTCAGAGTCCTTGAAAGCCCTAGATAAAATGGGTTTCTGTCCTTGTACAGAGTCTTCCCAGCTGTGGGAGTCTAGAGGCAGGAGAGGAGAAAAGACTTAATCTTTCCCATCTCCTAGGTCCTCCCAATGTCCTCAGATTTGTGTCTACAGTAAATCTCTTAGCTCTTCTGAGACCAGGGTAGTAATCCCACAGATACCTTGTGGCAGTGTGGATCAGTGGCTCCCAGATTTAGATTTCACATGCCAGTGAAATTAAAATAAAAGTTAGGCTGACTTGGAATTGCTACTTTTTTGTTTTTACCAAATGAGGATATTAAAGTAGAAAAATGAACAAATATTATCATCTTTGTTACATAAAAAAAGGTAAATTTAAAGACCAAAAGCCATCAGTTACATAAATTTATATACACACAAATCAATTGTGGGTTCATTGGAAGGACTGATGTTGAAGCTGAAACTCCAGTATTTTGGCCACCTGATGTGAAGAGCTGACCCTTTGAAAAGACCGTGATGTTGGGAAAGATTGAAGGCAGGAGGAGAAGGGGACAACAGAGGATGAGATGGTTGGATGGCATCATTGACTCGATGGGCATGAGTCTGAGTGAACTCTGAGAGTTGGTGATGGACAGGGAGGCCTGGCGTGCTGCAGTTCATGGAGTTGCAGAGTTGGACACAACTGAGCAACTGTACTGAACTTTAGAAAAAACCCAGTTTAATTGTCCTAATTTCTTCCATTGAAAGGCCCTGGTCCAAGACATGATGAGTAGTTCCAGGCCTCTGAGAACACCCTGGAGGCACAGATCAGACACCTTACATAGTGTCAAGGATATTCACAGGTCTGGGCTATTGCTTTCCAGGCTCACCTTTCTGGAGGCTGATCATAACCACATACCCTGGTGCAAGGGCTACAACAGTTTTGTTCATGTCAACACATAAACACAGTAGGCTGATTAAGGGCTTAACAGGTTTGTGTTCTGAACAGAAACCTCCATCCTCAAGGGCACCCAAGAGCACGTTATGTGATGCCTCAGGGCTCAGCAGAGCCTCTGGGACCCTCATCCAGGGCTCCCTCCCTGTCCCAGCCTTCTTCTGAACTCTGGTTTCCAGGTTCTTCATTATGCCTGAACCCCACCTCTCTGCTCAGTACATTCACTTAGGTGCCAGTTCCTTGACTCCATCCCAAGAGATCATGGCCCTACCTGGTGTAGACTTCTAGCCAAGGCTTCCCCGCGCTTGACCTCAAACTAAGTTCTAGGAACCTCTTCCCAAGTACAGTATCTCCAGACATGCAGTTTCCAGGAGGGATTTGGACAACTAATTTGATTCCTATTGCACATGACAGATTGCAAGCTCAAGGTGACTGTGTTATCACTATGCACTGGCACCTACGTACTCTAGTCTAGATCAACAAACCTTGAAATACTTTTTAGTCTTCTGAATTCTCTCTTTAAAGGGACCCAGGAGGGAAGGACACTGTACTGGAGACATAAATAGAAGATCACACAGGCAGGAGACAAGAACACACCATCAGCCTTACATGCAAAAGTAATGGTAGACACATGCTGTAGGTCAATCCAAAGAATCATGGGCAAATGGAAGAGAAGGGTCAATGGCAGCTGAGACTAGTGTGTACATCACTGAAAACCAGTCCTCTTATCATCATTTGTTCAGGTTCATGGGTTGCCAGTGTTAAATGTTAATGTTAAAGTAATTAGAATGAAATAGTCCATGTTATCTTAAACATGTGTTATGATCTATATCAGCCATCTTAAGGTAAATTACTCTGCAGTAATAAATTATCCCCAAATCTTTGTGGCTGGCAGCAGCAACAATTTGGTTCTGCTCAGGTTACATGCTTATCATTCATGGCTGGCTGGGGCTCTGCCCCACACGTCTTCCCTCTGAGATCCAGGCTAATGGAGCAGCCCCTCTCTGGGGTGTTTGGACCTCATGGCAGAACCACCTGACGGCTTTTAGAGCTCATGCTGAGAATGGACAAGTGACACATTCAGTCCCGTCTCACTGGTCAAGCCACGTGGTCAAGCTTAGGGTCAATGGGGTAAGGAAATATTGTAGAATCCATTAGACTCCACCCAGAGGGAGAGTCTGGAGAAGGAAATGGCAACCCACTCCAGTATCCTTGCCTGGAGAATTCCATGGACAAAGGAGCCTGGAGGGTTACAGTCCATGGGGTTGCATAGAGTCAGACACGAGGGAGTGACTAACACACAGACGGAGAGTCAATGGATATTTTAGGTAATAATACAACATACCCCATGAACACTCTACTTTTCTACTCTTCTTAAGTATTCTACTTAAGACGTAGAACACTCTACTTCTTATTGAACATCTCCTAGAAGTACACGTATCAACAGTCTTTAAGAATCTCGTGACTCTGGAACTGCGAATAGCACATTTAAGCCAAGTGCCAATCCTTCAGTGGCCCTGCGCTCTGCAGGGGAAGCGGCTTACAAGATGGCAGCCACGCCACCGTGTGTGCCCGTGTTTACAGCATTTCACCACCACCCGGGGGGAGCTGAAAAATTACTTATGGCTTTCCTATTTATGGCATGCTGCTCAGTTTCCCATGAGTTGCTAGGAAAGATTCCTGAGAGCTACTATGAGCCGCTGAAACCTATGAGACTTCATTTATTATGGCATAATATCCACATTACCTCACTTGCGCTAGACCATATGGAGAGCTCTCTGTTGAATTTGGCATAGTTACCGGGGTGCAACGGGAACGGATTCTGTTCCTCGTCCTCCTCAGTTATGCTGTATGTTGGATCAGGCGGCCAACTTCAACAGATCATCTGGGCACAGCAGTCAGCCCTCCGGACAGCACCACACCTCACCTATGCCCGTGAAGGATAACAGACGTGATCCTGAAGCCTGAGGGGTAGGGAAGAGCATCATCTCAAGAGTGGATCTGTAAGGGTCCTGCTGACCTGAAGCTTGTGCTTCAAGGTTGAGGGAGAAGCGGGACACCCGTTTGTCACTCATTGTGGGTGGCGTTTGGAGGGAGACGCAGGAAGTTCAAGAGACTCTGAAAAGCGGAGCCAATTCTAAAATCCCAGTGAGCCACCAGCAGCAGCAACTTCAAGAGAGAAAGGTGCATGTGGGGCAAAGCCAGAGTGCACGATCTGCCATGCCAGTTTACCTACTGCTTAAAAGGGGGAACAAGTCAATAGCTGGACTCTGTGAGCATTGTGAGAAGGGATGTTTATCCCCATAATGTAGCTATAAGCTGGGGGGTGGGGAATGGGGATAAGGGCCAATCGACAGATATTTCCATGTACCTTTGGTGATTCTGGGGGTGGTTTATACAAGACTGGAGAGACTTAGTGTGTTCTCTTGTACCCATGATTGGAAACCCTTTGGGGGAGGGCTTTTCCTACTTGAATGGTAGTGGGGAGCACTAACCCTTTTAGGAACTTTCAGGCATTTTACTGACAACAATGAATTCACCTAAAATAAAAGCAAGCACATTAAAATTCATCTGAAAATTCACATGATAACTGGAAAAATAATCCTAACAGTTTCCTCTGTTTGCAAAAGAACTGTTCTGTAGTTTCTGTTCTGATGCTTTTCCATCTGAGATGTTTGTGTGTCTGTCTGTCTGTGTATCCCTCTCTCACACACAGACCTAAAAATCAAAGTAAAACTCAGCAAAATGTAAGGAAAGTTAGCAAGTGCTTTAAGAGACTTGATGTATAAGCTCAATCCATCCTCGTATTTCTTTTTCCACTTGGCTTCTTCTAGGTTTCTCATCTTTATCAAATTGGACCATTAATAATTGACGAGTTCCCACTGCACGGTATTATCACTAATAACGCGCTGCGGGTGAAACAGACTCTTCCCTTCCAAAGGACAAGCTCGAACCTTGCTTATCATTAACTATTTAAAATAAAATCAGAAGATTGGCTCCCACCTTCCTACCCCCCCCCCCAGAAAAGTCTAATTAATGTTCGTCTATTGGAGAGGACTCTGAGCACGCTGCTCCACCACCGCCAAAGGAAATTAGGGCCCAATTATTGATAAATGAAGAGTGGTTTGAGCTGGAGCCTGGCCTGGAGTCGCGGAAATACATCTGTCATTTGGCCTGTACAGGAGTCATTCATGTGTGACATGACATCCTGTGCATTTATCACGCATCTGTAGATTTTTGTTTTAATTCGGTTAGCTGTCTAACTCGATTCTGCCCCGAATGGAGTCGGGATTTGGACTGACAGATGCAGTTCTAGTCTGAAATGGTGTGTGACAGGACCAGCGAGCCTGCATATTAATTATTATTGAAACCATTAGGGGCAGCGCTTTTCCACTAATGGTCGATTCCGTTATCTGTTCTGTGGCTTCTATGGTTAACAATTGCCCAGTTGCTCCAGGGCAGGTAGGAGCCGCGCTGGATCAATGGACCATTGTTGTTAAGTGCACTTACTATTACCATGAAAATTAGAATGGAAGTGCTTGAAAGGCAAGAATGAAAATGCCCCTGTCTTACCATTATGCAAATGACACGTTCTAGAAATGAGATAAGTGGGGGGAGAAACACTTTTCATAAATCTTAACTAGGTAGAAGAGTTTATTAAATCCATTGTCAAAAACAAATTGAAAACAAACATTTGTTAAGTTGATAAAATAAATAAATAAATAAAGGAAGAAATGTCTGCAGGGCTATTCCCAGCCTAGCTCTGCACAAAAAGCTTAGTTTAGTAGCATGCTAAGGTTTAATTTAAAGTTCCTGTCATTTTATCATGTGATTGTGAAAAATATCGAAAACAACTGTCGCCTTCAAAAAGAAGCTGCTGTGATTTTTTTTTGCCCAAATTTCTGATAAAATACTGTATTAGGAGGACTTGAATGGGACCAAGTCCAAGGGTGGCCATCTTGCCTCAGCCACTGGTTTTCCTTCATTCTTTCTTTGTTTTATGTAGGTATCCCGGTCACTTGCCCACCCCTCCTGCCCTTCCGATTTAAACCGTCTAATGAATTTCTGAAGCCCTGCAAAACACATTCCAGTGACAGAACTGAGCAAAGTAAATGTTGCTGAAATTGTATGAAAAATGTAATGAAATTGTGTGAAAGTTTTCTTGTCATTTGCTTATCAACCTCCTATGACAGGAATTGTGTGGTTACCAACATGGGTGAGTGCTGGTTCAGACACAGCTCAAATTACACATTTCCATTCCTTAAAGAATTTGTAAAGTTGCTGAGGACTTTGATAAAGCAAAGCACAAAATGGTAATACAATGAAATATAATATTATGTATTAAATAGAAAATTAATGGTAGACTTGAAGTCATAGTGATGAATTTGCATCTTTTCAAAAGATTCATATTTGTTCAAGGGGCATTTCATTTTGGTATTTCAGGTCCAAAGAAGCTTCTTTTTTCCTAAACAATTAAAAATTTGCATCTTAGAATAAGTGCTTTTTCATCTCCCGATGTTTGAAAATGAGGTGCTTAAAAAGAACCTGGCTTCAATTTAAAAGTTCAATAGCTTGATTACGATATTGGCTTACAAGATTTTCACTGTTAAAGAACATTTTGAATAAAAGAGCAAATTAGAAAGCAAAGATATATCTTAGGATAAATAGATCTTAAAATATTAATAGTCATAATATTCAGGAAATATAAGTAAACTTTGACTTTACAAGCTATTATCATTTTTTGTGTGATTAGCTCCTCTAATTTACAGTGTATGCCTCACTGCTTTATTTCTTTCAATAGGTTTTATTTTTTTTTTTTTAAATAAGGCTCCAAAAACTTAATTATGGCTTATGCAAATATCATTTGAGGGAAAAGAGGGCACTATTAAATCTTTAAAAGCATTGTTAGGTTAATGCAAGAAAAGTTGTTGTAAGTATTAACTGGCATTCATAGAAAAAAAAAGGAATGGAGGTGGGGAGACCTCTTGGAGATAGTCTCATTTCTTTCTTAAAGCCATGTACTTGGATCAGTTTTTCCCAACTTTTTATCAAAGGTGAGTGCTTTAGAAAGCTGAAGGGAAAAAAAAAATGAGATTTTGCTTTTGAATTCTGTACAGATTGAAAGCCAAACTAAGTCATACGATGCCAAAAGCACTGAAGATGAATACGTGAAGCATGGCAGCCACTTTCTTTATAGGCATGATACAAAGCTTTTTTTTTTTTTTTTAATTTCTTTATTGAATCATCTAGATTTTTGCTATATAAATTGGGATCTCCAATAATATCCAAAACCTACAGAAAAACACACAGGTGAATTGGAGTAATAATCATGTTTAACTAATCTGGTAAAATTAAAATTTTTACCTAAGAAGACCCGAAGTTGGAAATCAGCCACATATTTTTAAAGAACCCATAGCCTGCTGAGCACTGGGCTTAAAGAGTGAAGAATGCTTAATATCATGAAGTTGCAAATGATGAAAATACTATGTGGGAATGAGATGACAGGAAGGAAAGGAGGTGGGCGGACAGGATGGGGAACAGGACAGACTGAGTTTTGTGGCCCTAGGCCAGTGTTTTCCCAGCTTTCTGACTCTGGACCATGACGAGCCTGTGAACATTCATGGCGCTGCTGTCTGAAGAGAAAAGGGAGTGTCGGGGGATAAAACTCGACCCTTGTAGATGTAGAGAGTGCGGACGTGTGAATGAAACTAACAAAAGAGTGATCAGCAGGAGAAGAGGCACACGGTTTTATTAAAACTAACGTGCATGAGCGTTCACAGAGAAGAAGTGAACCTAAAAGAAGCAATTAGACCCAAGGGCTGTTATACCTTCTTAACTAAAGTAAAGTTTGGGCTTCTAGGGACAATAAGCTGTGGGGAAGTGACTAGGAAATTCCTGGGGGACTAAACGGAAGGGAAGATCCCCTGGACAATGGATTGGCTCCCCACGCCAGTATTCTTGGCTTCCCTGGTGGCTCAGATGGTAAAGAATACACCTGTAATATGGAAGAGCTGGGTTCGATCTCTGAATTGGGAAGATCCCCTGGAGGAGGGCATGGTAGCCCACTCCAGACTTCTGGCCTGGAGAATCCCCATGGACAGAGGAGCCTGGAGGGTTATAGTCCGTGGGGTGGCAAATGGTTGGACACGATTGATACCTAAGCACAGGGCAGCAGTGAGGTTAGCTTTGTTAAGATTTTTTTTTTTTTTTTTTTTAATGTGGTGGTGTTGGTTTAGTCACTAAGTTGTGTCTGACTCTTGTGACCCCATGGACTGTAGCCTCCAGACTTCCCTGTCCATGGATTTTCCAGGCAAGAGTACTGGAGTGGGTTGCCATGTCCTCACGTTTAAAGTCTTTACTGAATTGGTTACAGTATGGCTTCTGTTCTGTGTTTTGTGGTCGTGAAGTGGGATCTCAGCTCCCTGACCAGGGACTGGACCATATCGGCTGCATTGGAAAGTGAAGTCCTATCCACTAGACCACCAGGGAAATCCCAAAAGGTCTGTTTTAGTAAGGTCTATTTATGAAAACTCATCTTGCTCTTGGCTACCCATCTTCAATAATGAATCTTTCTTCTATCCTTTTCCTTTTTTTAGGCAGATAAGAGAAAGGCTGAGAATTTTTCCTGGATCTGTTGATTCTCAGTTGCCTTCAGCTCAAAATAATCCTATGCCAAAGTGGCATATTCTGATATTAATAGTTTAAAAAGATATTATAAGTGCCTTCAATTAAATGGACTTTTATCCTAAGGTTTTCTTTCCTCCATTTTCAGCTGTTAAAATAAGCTGTATTTCATGAAAAGATGCCTGTAATTGGGAGCATATATTTTCCTCTAATGTCTTTGTTTGGCAAAATAAAACCTTAGGGACTCAATGCTAGTCCCTCAATTTTTTAAAATTTATTTTTTATTTCAGTGGTCCATGATTTAAGGAGAAGGGGGCAGCAGAGGGTGAGATGGTTAGATAGCATCACTGACCCAGTGGATGTGAAACTGAGCAAACTCAGGGAGATAGTGAGCAATGGGAGCCTGGTGTACTGCAGTTCATGGGGTTGCAAAGAGTTGGACACAACTTAGCGACTGAACAACAAGGACAATGATTTCTCAAGCACCTGGAAACACCGCCTCCAGCGTTTTCTCTGGAAGAAATAGGAACAATAGCCACTTTTATTGAGTCCCTGCTATGCCTCAGACAGTGGTTGGGGAGATGCACGTATATTCTTGACAACACTAACACTAGTCCTAGGAGGTGGATGGTATTGTTCTGATTCAATAAAGGAGGAAAGCAGGGCTAACTGAAGTTGTTTGCTTCAAGTGGCATAATCTGGGGGTGATTTTAGCATCTGTTACTTAAACAAGACAGTCTTGGAACTTCCCTGGTGGTTCAGTTTTTAAAACTTCACCTTCCAATGCAGGAGATATGGGTTTGATCTCTGGTTGGAGAGATGAGATCCCACGTGCCTCGCTGCCAACAAATCCAAAGCATAAAACAGAAGCGGTATTGTAACAAATTCAATAGAGACTTAAAAAAAAAAATAAACAGGACACTCTTTAGGGTGAAAGAAAGTAATAGTCACAGTTACATCAGGACATCAAGTACCAGTGGGGTCTTTCCAGGACAATGCAGCACAGTCACCCTTCAGAGCTACGTCACATCCTCTATAAGTGGGGATTTCAAGCAGCTGGCATCTAAAACCCAGGTGTGCTCTTGTCACTGTATGAGGCTGCTTCTGAAAGTTCTACAAAAACAGGGATATCAGGCTTCCCTGGTGGCTCAGTGGTAAAGAGTCCACCTACCAATGTAGGAGACACGTGTTTGATCCCTGATCTGGAAAGATCCCACATGCCTCCGCACAACTAAGCCTGTGTGCCGCACCATTAAGCCTGTGCTCTGGAAGCCAGTGAGGACAAGTACTGAAGCCCAAGAGCCCGAGTTCCACAAGACGAGCCACCGCAATGAGAAGCCCGCATACCCGAACCGCAGCTGAAGAGTAGCCCCGGCTGCCGCAGTTAGAGAAGAGCCTCTGCAGCAACAAAGACCCAGCACAGCCAAAAACAAATAAAACAGACACATAGAATTATTTAAGGAAATAGAGAAATCGATTCTGGGGAGACTGAATGTACCAGGCTGTTTCACTAGGGTGGACAAAACAATCCTATACTTAGCACTCTATTAGGAGTGACTGGGTCACAGGGCATCCATTTGCCGTGGCGATTTGGCACATAGTTTGAGGGTGAGAAGGCAATTCACCTATAATTCAGCAGCCTGTAGAGAACTATGTTAGTGCCTGATCTTAAGAGAGGAATCAATTTTCCACGTGTCGAAGTTACATTAAGGGAGTGGCTGGTGGGACTCTGATTTCATCTCTGGGTACCCACGGGACAGAGATAGGAATAGATCCCTTGGTTGTCATGACTGCAGCCCAGCAAGGCAACCCCAGAAATGATTCTGGGAGGGACTGAGCCTAACCCTGGAAGGGAAGTAGGAGTCTGGCAATTATTAATATTTACTTTGAAATGAGAGCCTGGGACTCTACAGGAGTTACTGCTGTGTGCTTAACTTGTCCTCTGTCATCCAGGAAGATGCAGGTGAAACCTGCCTGTCTTGAATAGATGAAGACAGTGATGGGAAAGCAGCCCAATGATCCTAAATCCACACGAGGCCCCATCCCTTTCTGCTCCCTCGTGTTGTCATGAATAAGCGCAGTTCAGCTTCAGGGCCGACTCCTGGTGCTCTCACCTGCACCGTGACCTGTAACTTTCTAATTCCTTTTTTTTTTTTGGAGAAGGGTTCTTCCCTTGCCAGAAAGGGCTTTCTGTTTGTGAAAGAATATGTAAAACAGCACCAGGTGAAGAATGACTTTTTCACCCAGTCTCGAAACCATCACAAAGAGACAAATTTTGCAGCTTTTGCTTCGTGTGTGAATTTTTTTTTTCCACACAGCTCTATTCATCGCCTGAAACAATGGGGCCAGTGTTGGCCATCAGAGAATGCTGCTATTCATGTGGTCCCATGGCCTGTACTTGTTAGTCTTGGCTGCCCTGCGCTGCTGGCTGCTGGCAAAAAAGCCGGTCTGTATTGCTGGACGGAGCAGGGCAGATCAGAGACTGGACGCTGGCAGCCAGATTCCCAGATAACCTCAACTCCTCCAGAACACTTTTGTTGACTTAAGCATGTGCTTTAAGGGGCGTCTGGAATTCCAAGACCTTCTGCCAGGTGTGAGGGCAGGTGCCTGTGCTCTCAATCCCCGCCGTCCTGGGACCATCAAACATTCTTTCATTAGGGGGTTAAATGACTGGGATAGGAATCGGACACTCGATCTGAATTCTGGCTCGGGAACTGATTGGTGGTAGGAAGCGGGATGAGTCTCAGGCCCTCTGAATCACCACGCCTTCTTCTGTGGAAAGCAGCTGTCCATGCTACCTGCCTCACGGGGCACCGTGACATTCAGTGATGTAATACTCTGCCCTGATCAGTGTGGAATGAATGTTAGCTACCATGATCGTTAACCAAAGGCTGGCACAGTGCTTACTGTCGTGGATGACAGCCTGGTGTAGGGCCCGGTTTCTCTGGGTGGGAAGGTAACCCTGTGAAAGGATGAACAGACGCACTGTCATGCAAAATGGATTGGGGTAGGGGGTCAGAGAGAAGCCAAGCTTCCGAACTCCATTTACAGTGGCACAAGGGTAGACTGTTGTGCGCAGGGAGGAAAACGTGCTCTGGCTGAGGCCACTCAAGTCCTCTCAAGGGCAGAAGAGAAAACGCCTCTGCTTTCCCTCGCGTGATCCCGCAAGAAGGGGTCTGTTAATGTATGCTCGGGATGGCCTCGCCATGCTTGTCCTTCCTCGCCAGCGCAGCCTGAGCGGAGCGCACAAGCTGCACCCTGCTGTCCATGTTCTTTTGCTCAAGCAGGTAAAGTCTCAGAGGTCTTCTTCGGCTTCAGTGGGGGGCCAACTGCAAATTATAAGCAACCTCTGGGAAACTTCGAGACCCGTAAGGTGGCTCCTCCATCTTTCGATTCACCCCAGTGCACAGCCCCGCAGACAGTTGGAATCCAAATGTGTTTCGAAGATTAGTATAGCCGTTCCAAATCAAGGAAAGTCTAAGATGGATGCGGGGCTGGAAACAGACAGTCTTTCAAGTTCCTTCCAAGCCAGCGTGTTGTGATCTGTGAAGTTTTTTCCTCTGAATCAACGTTCTTGAGTCACCTTGTGTCTTCTGTGAGGTTGCCACCACGAAAGCCAGACACACTTGGCGCTGATTTGCCTGGCGAGGCTTATGTAGCCATACACTTGTTAGACTGTCAGCGCTTGAGATTCCACTAATGTACTATATGAAGCGTAAACCGTATTAATCACAGGGCAGTTTTCTGTTATGTACATCATAGAGAAAAGTGAGCGTATCCTTGGTGATTCTGGACATCTTAACCGGTCGTTCTGGGAACAGCAGACTTCACTTGGTGTGATCCCATAATTAGAAGACGTTATTGTGGTTCATTAATGGCATTAATTAAAAATTTAATTAAATTTTCAAAAGATAATTTAATAAGAGTGGGATTGATTAGAAAATTATCAATGAATTTACAGATTCATTTAAGACATTTATCTCTGTCACTTTTAAATTTCGTTGAAATCTGTTAAAAAGCTATGGTGGATATGTCCACAGGAACATTTAAATAGTCACTGTATTATTTCGAGAGGCCAGTTGTCTGGAAGATGTGTCTTGGTGTGTTTTATTGAGCGGTGAACTTTACACTGTTTATTTTGACGAACATTGTCCTGAAACAAATTGAGAATAAAATGAAAACTGTCCGGCGTTCATTCTGTCATGCGAGTGAAGTTCCTCGGTTCTTTGTCTCGTCACAACAAAGATTTGGAGTGACGGGCATTGAAGCCCCCTCGGCGTGTCACAGCGCTCAGGTCTGGGATAGACCGTGTTATAGCTCTCAGGTCTCGAATGGACCATGTTATAGCTCTTAGACAAATCAGTGTTACGGCTCTATTTTATTTAGAAGATAGCAGGAAAATCCGTCTTCGAGGCGTGAGGGCACGTGGATCCAAAGACACGAGGAGAAGAGCGCCCCAGCTCGTGGGAGAGAGAGAGAGCTGGTTCCGGCTCCTCTCTTTATATGTTTCTCTCTCCCTGGGCCTGTCCTATGTAAAATGGGCCAGCCAGGAGTGCTCTTTGTTTTACCTGAGGTCCTCACTCTGGTCCTCGGAGCTTCTTTTGTTCTATTTTTGTGGGCTTTTCCCTTCCTTGTCTTTTAGCCACAGCCATATTGGACTCCTTAGTCGGAAATGACTGAGCGACTTCACTTTCACTCTTCACTTTCATGCATTGGAGAAAGACAGGGCAACCCACTCCAGTGTTCTTGCCTGGAGAATCCCAGGGACGGGGGAGCCTGGTAGGTTGCCATCTATGGGGTCGCACAGAGTCGGACACGACTGAAGTGACTTAGCAGCAGCAGCAGCAGCAACAATTCTCAAACCAAAATGTTTAGCCAAGCACATTTTTCTTAAAAACGTAAATAAGGATTTCCGGACAAATGAATGACAGAGGCAAATTTACTGATGGCCTATCTGAGTGTTGGTCAGGGAGCTGACATGAGCAATTCTGAATTCTAACATAAGAATGGATAATAGGTCTAAAATGTACCCCAAAAACTAAAATAAATGAATAAATGAGTGAATAAATGAATCGAGCACTGGGCCAGAAAGCAGGAGATCTAGTACTTAGACAACGTGGTAAACACTATTTAACTTGTGCCTACCTTATTGTGGCTCAGAGGTTAAAGTGTCTGCCTCCAATGCGGGAGACCTGGGTTCGATCCTTAGGTCGGGAAGATCCCCTGGAGAAGGAAATGGCAACCCATTCCAGTATTCTTGCCTGGAGAATCCCATGGAC
>SJYA01009021.1:0-15509 GCA_006410615.1 Neotragus moschatus
GATGCTGGGAAAGATTGAAGGCAGGAGGAGAAGGGGACAACAGAGGATGACAATGGTTGGATGGCATCACCGACTCAATGGACATGAGTTTGAGTAAACTCTGGGAGCTGGTGATGGAGAGGGAGGCCTGCTGAGGTTTATGGGGTCACAAGGAGTTGGACATAACTGAGCAACTGACTTGAACTGAACTGAACTGAACTGAGATGTTCTCCACAGTATAACAGAATGGATCTTGTTGGCTGCAAATAGTATGATGGACTTCAGAATCCTGGATGAATGTGAAGAAGTGACTAGAAATTTAGTAGAATTGAGTGGTAAAATATATATATATATATAGGATGGTGTATGAATTATGTCATTTACTTCAAAGGAACGGTGTGAAAATGGGGAAATGCCAACAACATCCTGTCTTTGTAACATGCTGGGCATGAGAAAAAGAGGAGTCACGGTTTCCAGAACTCTGCAAAAAGGCATTAGCCTTGAGGAAAGATGAAGTTTCAATTAAAGCCAAAAAAAGGGAGTTGTCATGTTCCTTAAAGAACTGTGGGCTGTGAGAGAGTTTGCTGTTGATGGATCAGAGATTGTAAAAAGCATTGAATAATATTAAATAGAAGTAAATAGGCAGAGTATCTTTTTATCACTAAATTATTTGTCCTTAGTTATCCAATGAGGTATTCCAACTTTGTTTCAGTTAGTCAGTTCAGTTGCTGTCTTGTCTGACTTTTTGTGACCCCATGGACTGCAGCATGCCAGGCTTCCCTGTTGATGAACAACTCCTGGAGTCTACTCAAACTCATGCCCATCACATCAGTGATGCCATCCAACCATCTCATCCTCTGCTGTCCCCTTCTCCTCCTGCCTTCAATCTTTTCCAGCATCAAATCTTTTCCAATGAGTCGGTTCTTCACATCAACTGGCCAAAGTATGGGAGTTCCAGCTTCAGTATCAGTGCTTAACCCCTTAAAATTTGAAACAATGTTGGTGTACAATGTCTAAAGTTGTTCTCCAAAACAATTAGAAAAATAGTAGGATTTTCATTGTTCTTAGAGAATATGTATCAAAATTGTAGGATTCAAGGGTTTTGTTTCTTTATAAAATTTGAAACATTCTCATTTTAATTGATTTATTAAAATTTTGATGGAAAAATAATAAAATGCAGCACAGCAAATTTTGAAAATATATGTTGATTCATTGGTGGAAAATTATTTTATCATCAGCAAAGAAGTAATCATAGAAGGGGATTTAAAGGCAGAGCTAATGTGACCTTAAAGGAATTTGTACTCTTTGGTCTCCACATGTGCAGTTATCAGAGAGTTCCTGGACTCTAAGTGTTTATTCACATCTGTCAGCTAAATCATAGATCCAAATGCAAAACGTAACACTCAGGAACATTATGTGGATTTGTGACACTCCCTGGAGGACTTTGGGTCCATAAAGCAATGAATGGATTATAAGAAGACATAAATATGGTATTTTCATCTATGACAGATACAATCTTACTCCAGTGTTATTTATATTATATAAGGAAAACTGAACCTATTTTTCTCAGTCAAACTGAAGGGAGGCACCCTTAGGGATGAATAAATGAATATCTCACTTTTAAATTCCAATTCCTATGAATTCATCTCTGAAAACATCGTGTTTTGGATACTTTTTTTAAATGGCTGATGTTTGTTTATTTATTTTACACATGTGTGTGAAGAAATGGAGCTAAAAGGAAAATGTGAGAAAAAACTGTGATAACAGAATCATTTTTCACTTTTTGCCATTATCCTAGATCATGTAAATCTTAACCTATATTTGGATTTTAGTGACCAGCTGGATACCCTAACCAGGTTCCAATAAAGCCTGCTTTGAGTCTCTTAACATTCTTTGTAGCCTCATCTTTAGTTAATATTAGGGAAGTGGGATATATGGAGTTCTGGAAAGAGCACAGGTTTTGAATTTAGAGGAGCAGTGGGCTAGTATTAATTCTACCTAGCCTCTAGTTGAAGATCTCAAATTGAACTGGGAGATATCCTTAGCTTTATATACATTTAAAATGATACTAAATTTTTGTGTCACTGTTTGTACCAATTCCATTTTTAATTGACAAATAAAACTTAAAACTGTATATTGTAAAGTGCTCTAAGTATTTATATAAAATCTGTAATGTCCTTCCAATGGTATATCAACTTAAAAAACTCCTCCTGAACCCAATAAAATTTTTGAGAAAAAAAAAATGTAGTCCAAGACTGAAATGTGTTTTAGTTTATGGGCTAGGACTGATTAAGATATAATAAATTTATATTGATGGATAGTGTGGCATTATAGAAGAAATAATAGCACATCAGTATATCTGAACTTCAATTTTATCTTCTGTAAAATATCACTGAGAGTCCCACATCTTCCTATTGACAGGGAAGAATGTATATGCTATGGAAAGTTACCACCGTGGAAAATGTTGGATTAATTTTTGTTTTAAAATTATTCCTGTCCTATTATTTTATAATTTTATATTGTCCTAAATTTTACTTGAGGTTCTAGTAGCGTCTTAAATAACCTGGCATTTGGCTCTGTCATATTATCCTACTGCTATTTTTGTCTCTTTGTTTTTTCTTATTTAGAATTCAAGCAAACAGTGAACTTTGTTTGCTTTCTTATTGTGTTTTTAATGCCATCATCACTTTTAACAATTAAATTATAGCAGACTTTACCACTTTGGAGAGCTCTTCTTTTTCTTAATACTCTATTTTATTGTCATGCATTTCTGAATAATTCTGCAGTAAAAATTTGGAGTGAATTAACTCTATGAATTCATTTTGAGAAAACTGATATGTTGATCTTATTTCTTCCTGCTCAGTAATGTAGAATACCTTGTTATTGCTCTTTGGCATATTTATGCTTGTTGATTTGAGTTTTCCAATTTTCTTACCACAGACACACACACACACACACACACACACACACACCCTTCACAACTCTTACATTGTATGCATCCTTACATGCTGTTTTGCTTACTGTTCTCCTTACCAGAATCATCTTTCACTGAGAATTGCTGGCAGAGTAGGTAGTTTCAGATTGAAAGGTATGTGTGAATGCATGTGTGCATACCTGTGTAAATGCTAGTTTATAAAGCATGAAGATTTACTGTTTCTCATAGGTGCAGAAGGTAGTTCACAACCTCATAATTTCCCATAAGACACAGGTTTCTCAAAGACACAGATTCCATTAGAATGAAGCTTGGCGGTAAGGCTGACATAGCTGCTGCTACTGCTTACAGTGTTCTGTAAGAGCCATGAAAATTGAAAACAAGCAGACAAGATATCTGGGGGAACCAAGAGAAAAACTCACTGAAAGGAAATAAAAGTTTCAGAACAACCGGAACTTGCTTAAAAAAATGGTTGGCCTCTCAGATGGGAGGAAAACTTTAAAAGATTTGTGAACTCCTTTAAGAGCTCAAGAGACATCTGAGAAGATGGAGAAAGTACAGGGGTTTCTTTTTGATAAATCTGTGAATTTCTCTATTTCTCATGGATCCCGATCTATGTATCCCCACTCCTTTCTGTTCGGATGCCTCCTTTCCTCCCTAATATGGAAAGCGCTTCTTTCTGTCATTCACCTTCTTTACTGCTGATCCTCTGGGCACGTGTGGTGAGTTCCAAGACTAACCCAGGCAATGCTCTTAGTGGCTGAGGAAACACGTCTGCAGTACTGGCATCCTCCCACCATCGACGAGACCTCACTAATAAGCCTGAAGATCCTTTAAACAGTGTCATGTTTTCCAAATTGTATTGCAGATGCTTAATAAACAGAATAGTGTCAACAAGCCTTCAGTTGTAGTGATAATGTGCAATAGTGTATATGAGATTCGATTCTTAGCATTTGATCTTTTTTGAGAGGCACTTCTCCAGCATCACAGGTTTAAATGTTTCTATTGATTTTCATGTCTAGATTTATTGTGAACATATAACCTCCAGTTAGCCTAAAGCAGCCTTTCTGATTTCTTAAGCAAAACAATCAGTAAAACTTAACAATAGCACTCTAAATGAAAATGAGTGAGCTGTGAAAAATAATTGTATTTATGATAGGCATTTGATGTGGGAAATCATTGTCAACAGTTCAGTTTTCAGAATACATTATTTTAGTAAATTCCTTTTTTAGGTCAAGCAAAACTTGTGTTAACTTGAATTTTCTTAAAATGATCTGCAAGTTATCTATGTATATAAAGCAGATGTGTATACACACACACACACACACACATATACACACACAAAACAAAATCATTCATCTCTATTGCTTCCTAGAGCACAATTTTCCATATGTTTATACTGAATATTTCCATTTAGCTATAATATTTAATTAACATTTTTCATGTGTTTATAGTTAATATTTAATTCTTTCTTTTTACTTCTACTACAAGCAAGAAAATTAACTATGGAGTTTAGAAAATTCCACAATATCCCCCACTAGAAAACTCCCACTTACTTTTGTTTGAGAAAGTATCCGACATCTTATCTGAATTCTAGGTGTTGTTACTATTGGTATATTCCTTGTTATCTAAATGTACTGACTTTATTATTTGAAAATCTTCCTCTTTGTTCTGCCTAGCCCTGATTCTGCTCAGGCCTGACCAGGTTCTTATTGATGCACTATATATGTCTAGAGCACCTAACTCTAAACCCAGTATACGGTGAGTGGATAATAATTGGTAGTTATTTTATTTTGATGTTAATTTGCTTGAAATTTTTTTAAATATATTAAGTGATGCTATATTTGCTAAAATCTTCCCTGTAGCTCAGATGGTAAAGAATCTGGCTGCAATGCAGGAGACCTGTGTTCGATCCCTGGGTGGGGAAGATCCCCTGGAGAAAGGAATAGCAACCTACTCCAGTGTTCTTGCCTGGAGAATCCCTTGGACAGAGGAGCTACAGTTCGTGGGGTCACAAAGAGTCGGACACAACTGAGAGACTAACACACACATATATTTGTTATGGCTTACAATATAAAATATTTTGCAGAATACAGTATATATATTCTTTAAACATTAACTATTTTTCACTTATATAAACTATATAATGTTCACATAAACTACTTTTATTAGTTTTTTTTTTAAAAAACTTTTTGTTAGTTTGTATTAATTTTGAGGCTTACAACAGGTAATTCTATAGTCAAGAGTTGAAAGAGGGTTTATGTACATATATTGTGCTTTATATTATTTTGAGGAGCTGAAATGTGAACCTACAGAATTTTCTGAATAACTGTTGAAATAATCACTGTTGATTTTTTTTCAAAATAGGATTTAAAAATGGCCCCTGACCTTTGGGAACCAATAAACTAATAGTATCGATTGTACATAAAGACAAATAATTAAAATTATAGAAAATACATGACAAACATCATAGAAAGGTAAAACCAAAGTGATCTGAGAGTGTAGAAATCAAAATAACAGAACAGCCACCTTCCAGAAAAAGCTTTTTAGAAAAGGAAGCTATTAAATTTGACATTCTTACCGTTTATAAGCAGAGTGTATAATTATTTCAGTTCTGCTGAAATTATTTCACTTCTGCAACTTCTCAGTTGTGTCCAACTCTTTGCGACCTCGTGGCTGCAGCATCGCCAAGTCCGAGTTTACTCAAACTCATGTCCGTTGAGTTGGTGATGCCATCCAACCATCTCATCCTCTGTTGTCCCCTTCTCCTCCTGCCTTCAATCTTTCCTAGCATCAGGGTCTTTTTCAAATGAGTCAGTTCTTTGCATCAGGTGGCCAAAGTATAGGCGTTTCAGCTTCAGCATCAGTCCTTCCAATGAACACTCAGGACTGATCTGCTTTAGGATGGACTGGTTGGATCTCCTTGCAGTCCAAGGGACTCTAAAGAGTCTTCTCCAGTATCAAAAGAAGCAGTTCTTCGGCGCTCAGCTTTCTTTACAGTCCAACTCTCATGTCCATAAATGACTACTGGAAAAACCATAGCTTTGACTGAATGGATCTTTTTTAGCAAACCATAGCTTTAACTGAATGGATCTTTTTTTAGCAAACAATGTCTCTGTTTTTGAATATGCTGTCTAGGTTGGTCATAATGTTTCTTCCAAGGAGCAAATGTCTTTTAATTTCATGGCTGCAGTCACCATCTGAAGTGATTTTGCAGCCAAAAAAAATAAAGTCTGTCACTGCTTCCATTGTTACCCATCTATTTGCTATGAAGTGATGAAACCCAATACCATGATCTTAGTTTTCTGAATGTTGAGTTTTAAGCTAACTTTTTCACTCTCCTCTTTCACTTTCATCAAGAGGCTCTTTAGTTCTCAGATGACCTTTATATCTACTACTGTGGGCAAGAATTTTTTAGAAGAAATGGAGTAGCCATCATAGTCAACAAAAGACTCCTAACTACAGTACTTGGATGCAATCTCAAAAATGACAGAATGATCTCTGTTCGTGTCCAAGGCAAACCACTCAATATCACAATAGTCCAAGTCTATGTCCCAACCAATAATGCTGAAGAAGCTGAAGTTGAATGGTTCTATGAAGACCTACAAGACCTTCTAGAACTAACACCCCCAAAAGATGTCCTTTTCATTATAGGGGACTGGAATACAAAAGTAGTAAGTCAAGAAACACCTGGAGTAACAGGCAAATTTGGCCATGGAGTACAGAATGAAGTAAGGCAAAGGCTAATATAGTTTTGCCAAGAGAACACACTGGTCATAGCAAACACCCTTTTCCAACAATACAAGAGTAGACTCTCTTTGGCAATAAGCTAATAATTATTTACCTGCCACTATAGTCTGAAAGTCTGTGTCTCCCCAAATACATATTTTAAAACCTAATAATCCTTAATGTGATGATATTGGGAGATGGGACCTTTGGGAGGTGATTAGATCTGAGGATGGAACCCTCATAAATGGGGTCTGTGCTTCTGTAAAAGAGATCCTAGAGGACTCCATGCCTCTTCTATCATGGGAGAACACACAAGAACACTGCTGCTGACACAGGAAACAGGCCCTTACCGGACACTAAATCTCCTGGGGCCTTAACTCGGACTTTTTAACCTCCAAAACTATAAAAATATTTGCCACTTAACCTTCCCAGTTTACAGTATTTTTGTTATAGCAGTCCAAAGGGATTAAGATATGTATTTGTATTGAGTCTTGAAAAACCAAAGAATACTACCTCAAAAATTAATATATCTTACTAAATCTGAATTTA
Source organism: Neotragus moschatus (assembly GCA_006410615.1). Taxonomy (NCBI): domain Eukaryota; kingdom Metazoa; phylum Chordata; class Mammalia; order Artiodactyla; family Bovidae; genus Neotragus; species Neotragus moschatus. Next base: position 7,190 of record SJYA01009021.1, read on the forward strand.
AATTTTCAGTAATCAGAATAAATTGAGGGAGATATATCAGGTCATATTTTCATTAAGTGTTACACTTAATTGTATCTATGTATATAAGAAGAACATACAATAAGAAGATAATGTGTCTTTATTATAATTGATAGGTAATATGAACAAAATGTTTTCAATAATAACAAACAAACATGAAAGAAAATATTCAATTGTTAGTAAGAAAAGAAGTATAAATCCATTTAAGAGAGTAGCAGCTGGCTGCATGTGCTAGATCAATATATTTTACTTGTTAAAGCAATAAGAAGGCACCATTTTCTTTGGTTATTTGAATGTTAGGACATTCCTCCCTTCAGGTCAGTTAAGTTGCTCAGTCGTGTCCGACTCTTTGCAACCCCATGAATCGCAGAATGCCAGGCCTCCCTGTCCATCACCATCTCCCAGAGTTTACTCAGACTCCCATCCATCGAGTCAGTGATGCCATCCAGCCATCTCATCCTTTGTCGTCCCCTTCTCCTCCTGCCCCCAATCCCTCCCAGCATCAGAGTCTTTTCCAATGAGTCCACTCTTCGCATAGGGTGGCCAAAGTATTGGAGTTTCAGCTTTAGCATCATTCCTTCCAAAGAAATCCCAGGGCTGATCTCCTTCAGAATGGACTGGTTGGATCTCCTTGCAGTCCAAGGGACTCTCAAGAGTCTTCTCCAACACCACAGTTCAAAAGCATCAATTCTTTAGCGTCCAGCCTTCTTGACAGTCCAACTCTCACATCCATGCATGACCACAGGAAAAACCATAGCCTTGACTAGACAGACCTTAATCGGCAAAGTGATGTTTCTGCTTTTGAATATGCTATCTAGGTTGGTCACCACTTTTCTTCCAAGGAGTAAGTGTCTTTTAATTTCATGGCTGTGATCACCATCTGCAGTGATTTTGGAGCCCAGAAAAATAAAGTCTGAGACTGTTCCCACTGTTTCCCCATCTATTTCCCATGAAGTGATGGGACCAGAAGCCATAATCTTCATTTTCTGAATGTTGAGCTTAAAGCCAATTTTTTCACTTTCCTCTTTCACTTTCATCAAGAGGCTCTTAGGGTCCTCTTCACTTTCTGCCATAAGGGTGGTGTCATCTGCATATCTGAGGTGATTGCTATTTCTGCCAGCAATCTTGATTCCAGCTTGTGTTTCTTCCAGTCCAGCGTTTCTCATGATGTACTCTGCATATAAGTTAAATAAGCAGGGTGACAATATACAGCCTTGACGTACTCCTTTTCCTATTTGGAACCAGTCTGTTGTTCCATGTCCAGTTCTAACTGTTGCTTCCTGACCTGCATACAGATTTCTCAAGAGGCAGGTCAGGTGGTCTGGTATTCCCATCTCTCTCAGAATTTTCCACAGTTTATGGTGATCCACACAGTCAAAGGCTTTGGCATAGTCAATAAAGCAGAAGTAGATGTTTTTCTGGAACACTCTTGCTTTTTCTATGATCCAGCGGATGTTGGCAATTTGATCTCTGGTTCCTCTGCCTTTGCTAAAACCAGCTTGAACATCTGGAAGTTCATGGTTCATGTATTGCTGAAGCCTGGCTTGGAGAATTTTGAGCATTACTTTACTAGCGTGTGAGATGAGTGCAATTGTGCGGTAGTTTGAGAATTCTTTGGATTGCCTTTCTTTGGGATTGGAATGAAAACTGACCTTTTCCAGTCCTGTGGCCACTGCAAATTTTCCAAATTTGCTGGCATATTGAGTGCAGCACTTTCACAGCATCATCTTTCAGGATTTTAAACAGCTCAACTGGAATGCTATCACCTCCATGAGCTTTGTTCACAGTGATGTTTTCTAAGGCCTACTTGACTTCACATTCCAGGATGTCTGGCTCTAGGTGAATGACCTACAGTAGCAAATTTATCTAATGGTTATATTATAAAAGTTTTTAAAAGGTAAATTTTATTTTAAGAATATATTTTATTTAACCTAGTTTAATTAAAATATTACTTTATCACATAATCAATAAAGTTGTTAATAAGATATTGTATATTTTTTGGTACTAAATCTTCAAAATCTGATGAATATTTCATATTTACAGCATATTTCAATTTGGAATAGCCGTGTATCAAATATTTGAGAGCTACATGTTGCTAGAGCTATATATTACATACTGCAGCACATACACTTCAATGTATGATGTATAAAACTTTACCTTATAAATAAAAATAAAAAAATATTTATTTTCTAATATATAACAAATTACTATGTGCATTGACAAATAACATATTATAAAAAAGAATTTGTAAAGAATCATATTCTTTAGATAAATTAAGGCTATAGATTCTCTCCTTTTCCTTCTCCCTTTCTAAATATGTATTTCTCTTACAAATGGGTGCACACTCTATATACTGTTATAATTGTTTAATAGTATAACAGTATAAAATTGGCTGGGTTTGTATAGTAGTCACACTACATTCTATCTTGGTCATTAAAGGAAACTTTTCCACATTCCAGTTTTTTTTTAAATCTGTAAATAATAGTATAAACATCATAGGGATATTATAAGGATTAAGTGAATTCATACAAATTACCTGTTCAACAAATGATAAGCATTATTAGGACTTTAATGGCTTTTTCATTTTATTTCACGTATTATTTTAGTACTTTTTTGTCATTCCACACAATGAATGTAGCAAAACCTTTTTACCAGTTTTCTATTAAAGACATAGCTTGTTTCTAATCATTATTGTACAAATGCCCCAATGCATATCATGGTAGAAGTGTTAGTCACTCAGTCGTGTCCGACTTTTGCGAACCCATGGACTGTAGCCCTCTGGGCTCCTCTGTCCATAGGATTCTCCAGGCAAGAATCCGGGAATGGGTTGTCATTCCCTTCTCCAGGGGGTCCTCCCCATCCAGAGACTGAACCGGGTCTTCTGCACTGCAGGCAGATTCTCTGTCATTCTTTGAGTCACCAGCAAAGCCGTATCATGGTACATGTAGCATTTTGCACATGAATCTGTATTTACAGAGGATAAATATCTAGAAATGGAACTTATAGATCAAATATTACACACTTAAAAAATTTTAATGTATGTTGCCAAATTGCTCCTCACAGAGACTCTACCAATTTACTACCTAATAATAATATACAACAATGTCCATTTTTCCTTTTATAGGACGTTAAGAAGAATTTAAGGTATTTTTAAAATGACACCTCAAATGCAACCTAAGATGTATATTTTGTGCTTTCTTTAAATATGCTTCAAAGAAAGCATATTTAACTGATTTGAATGAAAAATCAAAGTTTATTTCAGGAATTTTAAACGTATATCTTAGAACTCTTAGAGAATTCACAAGAGATGTAATATAGGAGAAAAATAAGAAGAGATGTCATCACTTAATTTCTCCCATATTTTTCTATCTGATTGGAGAGTACTAATATTTCAATGTCTCACAATAATTAACAAGTTAATTTCACTAATTTATCACTTTTAAAAGTTTAATTATTTCTATATATCATTTTGGATCACTTTATATTCAATTAGGAAATAAAAGTAGTGAACTGTGTTATTATAATTTAATTTATACAACATTATGGCTTTATAACTAACTCTATTATTAAAATGACATCTCAAGATCGGACTTTTTGGTTGCTGATCTGTAAATTCCTACAGACTATGATTATCAAGTACTAATGATGAAGGTCCTGGGAAGNTCAATTAAGAAATAAAAGTAGTGAACTGTGTTATTATAATTTAATTTATACAACATTATGGCTTTATAACTAACTCTATTATTAAAATGACATCTCAAGATTGGACTTTTTGGTTGCTGATCTGTAAATTCCTACAGACTATGATTATCAAGTACTAATGATGAAGGTCCTGGGAAGTACTTCTGTCCTTATTCTGGTTAGGCCCCTCACCCCCTGAGTCAGGGCATGAGCTGTGTCAAAGCAGTGTCCCCTCTAGGGCTCCCGTCTCATTAGCAAGAACAGGAAAAATTAGGATGTCCCAGAAATTTTCTGGCAAGGCTATAGCATGCAGTCACAAGCTAAGCAAATTGAATAAATCTGACAATATTATACTTAGGAAGGCAAATTGAAATATATATATATATATATATATATATGCTTTAGATAGATTGAGGATAAACATATTTTTTTTTAATTTCCCTACTTGTGGTCACTGAAGCTTTTGAAAACTGGCTTTCTCTCCTGGCTTTGTTACTCTCAGTGAAGAAAGAGATTCTTGTTGAAACTGAGTGAGAGGTTAAGTGCCCAGAAATAATGCACCAAACACGATGTTGCAAAGAGAGAATCTGCAACAACACGGCTGAACCTCGAGGGTATTATGCTAAATGAAATAAGTCAGACAAAAGAAATACTGTATGATCTCACATCTATGTGGAATTTAAAAAACAGTAACAAAAACGGATCCTCACAGGAATAGAGTGTAGCCCTGTGGTTTCTAGAGGCAGAGGGTGGGGAAAGGAGGAGGAGAAAGGTGGTCAAATGGTACAAACTCCCAGCTACAACATAAAGAAGGACTGTGGATGTAATGTACAACAGGTTGATTGTAGGTAACACTGCTGTAAGTTATTAAGAAACTCAATAAATCCTAAGAGCTCTCATCACAAGAATATCTTTCAAGTTCTTTTTATTTTATCTATATGGGAAGATGGATGTTAGCTGAACCTATTGTGGTAATTATTTTACAATATATGTAAGTCAAACTGCCATGCTGTATGCCTTAAACTTATACAGTGATTATTTCAATTATTTCTCCAAAAAAAAAAAAAAAAACTGGGGAGAGGGGGAGAAAATGAACTATAAAATAGCTTCACTTTAGGGAGCAACAGTTCAGAAGAGATTTCACTCTGTAAGTTTTCTAAATATTGTCTTTAATGGAAAAATAAAGAGGCAAAGATTCAACAATGTGACTGAAAGCCTTCTTTCAGGATCCTTTTTATGATGATTAACGTTAGCTTTATCATCTTATGAGTCCTTCCTGAAGAAATAGATACATAAGAATAGATAGGTGGAATATATATTTTTTAAATACATATAAATATGGAAATATAAATACATGTGAATGAGAGGGGAGAGGGTGCCAAAAATAAAAGACAAGGAGTTCCCTGGTGGTCCAGTGGCTAGGACTCCATGCTCCCGATGCAAGGGCCCAGGTTTAATCCCTAGTCAGAGAACTAGATCATCGCACATGCCACAATTTAAAAAAAGATCCTGCATGCCACAACTAAGACAGGCACAACCAAACAAATAAATTTATAAATAAATAAAAATAAAAGAGAAGCTGTGGCAACAGGATATGAAGAGAGAGACGGGGAAATCTGTGTGTTCATCTGCAGAGTGATACCACTGAACGAAATTCTATTTTCTGGGGAAAATGTTAATAGACAAAGAAAGAAAGGGATATACATGACAGAGAATATGTGCCATGACAAACTCCTTTCAAAAGAAATAACATCTATTAGACTCTCAGTCGCTCAGTCGTGTTTGACTCTTTATGACCCCAAGGACTGTAGCCTGCCAGACTTCTTTCTTCATGGGGAGAAAGCTGGTGTGGGTTGCCATACCCATATACAGTTATCTTCCCAACCCAGGGATTGAACCCAGGTCTCCCACATTGCAGGAGGATTCTCTACTGTCTGAGCCACCAGGGAAGACAGAACACCAGAGTGGATAGCCTATCCCTTCTCCAGAGGAACTTCTCAACCCAGGAATCAAACTGGGGTCTCCTGCATTTCAGGCAAATTCGTTACCAGCTGAACTACCTGGGAAGCCAGATATTTTTATATTTTACATTTTAGTCTTAATATGAGTATCCATATTCTCTAAGCCTATATTCATTTCTATAAGAATAGGAAAACATACTCTTATGTTCTAAAATTGGATAAAATATTAGTTATGTATTATTTACTTCATCATATATATTGTTATTGTTCAGTTGCTAGTCATATCTGACCCTTTGTGACCCATGTACTGCAGCACACCAGGCTTTCCTGTCCTTCACTATCTCCTGGAGTTTCCTCAAACTCATGTGCATTGAGTCAATAATGCCGTCAAATCATTTCATACTGTGTCACTCCCTTTTCCTCCTTCCCTCAATCTTCCCCAGCATCAGGGTCTTTTCTAAGGACTCAGCTCTTTGCATCAGGTGGCCAAAGTATTGGAGCTTCAGCATCACTCCTTTCAATGAGTATTCAGGGTTGATTTCCTTCAGGATTGACTGATTTGATCTCCTTGCAGTCCAAGGGACTCTCGAGTCTTTTCCAGCGCCACAGTTCAAAAGCATTGATTCTTCAATGCTCAGCTTTCGTTATGGTCCAACTCTCACATCCATACATGACTACTGGAAAAACCACAACCTTGACTAGATGGACCTTTGTTGGCAAAGAGNGGACTGATTTATCTCCTTGCAGTCCAAGGGACTCTCGAGTCTTTTCCAGCACCACAGTTCAAAAGCATTGATTCTTCAATGCTCAGCTTTCTTTATGGTCCAACTCTCACATCCATACATGACTACTGGGAAAACCACAACCTTGACTAGATGGACCTTTGTTGGCAAAGAGATGTCTTTGCTTTTGAATGTAGTCTAAGTTTGTCATAGCTTTTCTTCCAAAGAACAGGTGTCTTAATTTCGTGATTGCCGTCATCATCCGCAGTAATTTTGGAGCCTAGAAAATAAAGTCTGTCAGTGTTTCCATTCTTTTCCCCATCATGAAGCAATAAGACTGGATGCCATGATATTAGTTTTTTGATTGCTGAGTTTTAAGCCAGCTTTTTCACTCTCCTCTTTCACTTTCATCAAGAGGCTTTTTAGTTCCTCTTCATTTTCTGCCATTAGTGGTATCAACTGCATATAAGGTTACTGATATTTCTTCCAGCAATCTTGATTCAGCCTGTCATTACACACAGTGTACTCTGCATATAAGTTAAACAAGCAGGGTGACAATATACAGCCTTGACATACTCCTTTCCCAATTATGAACCAGTCCATTGTTCCATTTGTGGTTCTATCTATGCTTCTTGTCCTACATAGAGGTTTCTCAGGACACAGGTAAGGTGGTCTACTATTCCCATCCTTTTAGGAACTGTCCACAGTTTGTTGTGATCTATACAGTCAAAGGCTTCTTCAATGGAGCAGAATTAGATTTTTTTTCTGGAATTCTTTTGCTTTTTCTATCATCCAATAGATGTTGGCAATTTGATCTCTGGTTCCTCTGCCTTTTCTAAATCCAGCTTGTATACCTGGAAGTTCTCAGTTCATGTACTCTTGAAGCCTAGCTTGAAGGATTTTGAGCATTACCTTGCTAGCATGTGAAATGAACACAATTGTGCAGTAGTTTGAATATTCTTTGGCATTGCCCTTATTTGGGATTGGAATAAAATTGTAGTTAAGATAAAAATTTCTATATGAGAAAATCAANGGAAGTTCTCAGTTCATGTACTCTTGAAGCCTAGCTTGAAGGATTTTGAGCATTACCTTGCTAGCATGTGAAATGAACACAATTGTGCAGTAGTTTGAATATTCTTTGGCATTGCCCTTATTTGGGATTGGAATAAAATTGTAGTTAAGATAAAAATTTCTATATGAGAAAATCAACTAACACAAAAAAAGTTTTGTATGTGTTTACCTATGTGAAACTAAATACCTAAATTAGGAAACATGGAAAATGTGTTTTATAGTTGCTGTAAACCAAAAGTATAGTCAATGCTGAAAAATACAAATTCCCCCACTCTGCTACTTTCAGGAATTTTCCTATAAGCAAATACCTGATCTGTGCATTGATACTGCATGACACACTGTGTTTCAAATACCAGTTCTCACAACTGGCGTCGCTGAAATGTTCGTTGTTTCTCATGTATAATTTCACTGGTCCTTTATCACAATTAGACATTTCACTGCCCTGTCCTATAGTCACCAAAAAATAAGACAGTGAAGCCAGCATTATCTATTTTTTTTAAGTGAAAATTGTGCGTTTAAATTCAGAAGACGCCAAAGCACATTAGAAGGGAGAAACAGTAGAAGAATTTGACCACTGATAGCAAAGAACTTGCCTTCCTACTAGACAAAATAATGTTGAGGCAGTTATTTCATATTTTTGTTTGGTTGTTTTATTTATACATGTATATTTATTTAATTCTATTGTGATGGGTTCTGCCATACATCAACAGGAATCAGCATTAGGTATACCTGTTTCCTTTTGTATTTTGTATTTACTGTGACTGTAATCAAAGGCTCAAATAGAGAAAGTTAATGGAGGAGGGCATGGCAATGCACTCCAGTGTTCTTGCCTGGAGAATCCCATGGACAGAGGAGCCTGGTGGGCTA